>APFE031660630.1:23915-62508 GCA_000404065.3 Pinus taeda
AAATGGAACAAAATTATTTTTATGTACCAATTAATATGTAATTTTTATGAAAACATGGTTGGAAAATATATTGTACATTGGAATAAATAAATGTCTTTACAATTTACAAGAAGGAATAATGTAATTTAATTATACATTGAACTAAATAAGTTTGTCATATAATTTTTATTTGGATTTCTTGAAAATAAATGTACAAAATTTGAAATGATTTTCTTACATCAAAATTATTAAATTTCATATTACTTAAGCATCATTGATACTTACCTTGCAGAAAAAATCCTATGCACTTACTCACATTCATGAAGGGTACCCAATGCAAATGTATGAATGATGCATACCACTACCCAAAGAATCAAGTCGTACACTTGGTACATAAACCTCAAATGTTGTACAACTTGAACTAGCCAAATTATTTAGCTATACGTTAAATCAACTAAATATTTCCTTTACATTCCCCTATACTAAATTGTAAAATACAATGTTTATAATATCTGATAAAAAGTAGTGAATATGAAATTGAATTATGTGTAATTGCAATTATATGGTTGATAAAATTGAAAGTGTGGATATGGAATTGATGATAGAGAAATTTAGATTTGTTAAGAGATATATTTAAATTTCAAAACAATTTTATTTTCATCAAAGCTTTGAAAATGATTAAGTTGTTTTTTTAAAATCAAAATTTGCAATCTAAAGTATCAATCTTTTCACAAATTTGAATTAAAATGAATTTAAACTCTATTTGTATTTATATATTTTAAAAATATTTTAATAATAATTTTTTTATACAATTTTTAAAATAATATTTTTAAATATTTTATTTAAATATAATCTGTGTAGAACAAATTGATTTTATAAGTTACTTATCTTTTTATTTTAATAATTAAATTGCTTACTTGTATCTTTTATTCTAATATATTACATTAATTATTTTATTTTTTTATTAAACTCATTATAATAAGAGCCACATGATGGCAATGTGCAAAAAGCAAAAGAAGTGACATTGCCACCACATGGCTCTGGTTAATATAGTAGAATTCATGTAGGTGATTAACAAAATTGAGAATAATTTAATATTGGTATTATAAATTTTTATTAGAGCAAAAGGATTACTTGAAAGGATTATTTGAAACATGTTATCAACATTTGTAATAAATAGAAAAGTTCCAAGACAAAAGAACCATTTTTATTAGAATTTTAGAATTTTAATTCATTAAGGTATTCATTTAAAATATATAGAAAATTTTGCTCAATTTAACTAAATTAACACATAATATAAAAACATCAACCATGTAAAACATAAAAACAACCATACTCAAAATAAAGGTATTTTATTTTCCAAATCTTCAATAATCAACACTTAAAAACATTTTACTTAAAACACCTCAAAACACTAACAATCTACTATTTAAAAAAACTACAAATAATTGTATTTTAAATGTAATGGTCTTTTAAATGAATTTGGATAACACTTCACTATTTATTTTTTAAAAATATTATAGTAAAATAAGAAACAATTCTTTTAGGAAAATAAATTTTAAAGAAATCAAGAAGAAAGAAGAAAGAGTGTAATGTTTAAGAATATAAAAGTTATTTTAATAGATAAAGAAAAAAATAGGAATCTATGGTATTTTAAATATTTGTTTGGAATTGTTACGATTTTTTTATGGAGAAATGTTTTGGTATTAAGTTGGATTTATTGAAATTGACATTATATTGCTTGTTGAAACTTTGGAGCATGAAGAATGCAATCTCTAACATAAACATATTTGTTTTGTAATTAGTATGGATTAAAAGGTCCTATTGCAAAGACATTGGAGACATAGTCTGTTAAGTAAGCAACAATTTTCCTCATGTTAGGCTTCATTAGAAAGATCCTATTAATAAATACATGCCAATGGAGATTTTAGATATTAATGACAAGAACATCTATATAGAAATATGTTATTTTGTGTTTATTAATTCTAATATTTATAAGAAAAACAATCCAGATAAGAATAGGTCCTTACAATGGGTTAGAACAAGATATTTACAATATAAGAAAATACAAAAATATCCTTTTGCCAAGAGAATTTACACTTGATCTTTGAAAAAATAACAAATCCTAAAAAATATTTACATGTAGAATGAAAGTAAATGAGCTCAAGCAGTGGTAGCTTATCTCTCAGAATAGATGTAACGACTACATGCCTTCTGAAATGTGTTACAATGAGGCTCTACGGCCTTTCTATGATGAATAAATAATGATAAAACCTAAACATCCAAAAATCTAAGCTTAGGAGATGAAACACCAAAAGCTTATGGACCTTGATGGGGTTAGTTGGAATGTCAACTTCCTAGGGTCGTAACTTTGGCATACGATCTTCATTTAGTGTGCATGATAGCCCATTATAAATGTCTATTCAAGGACAACAAATTTAAAGTTCAAACACAAAATTTGACTTATGGTTATCTGATTCCCCAAAAAATCATGATTTAGGGCCGCAAAATAAATCAAGATGTTTAGTACCCAAAAAATTGCAAAAAATAGAAAACTATCGAAATAGAAAAATATGCTGAAAAATAGGAAACTAATAGGAAACAATGTTGGGGGTCCAAGTGGAATAGGTGGGTAGCCACCAATATCCACCTGGATTAGTCCTCCCCCCTTATGATGTAATGGTCCCAATTGTGTTGGTGACTCCATGAGATGGGGAAACTTCTGCTAAACTTGGTCCCTGTGAGCCACTTGCCTTAGTGCAAGAGCTAGCTGGTTTTGACAACCCGATATAGATAGATTCTCTATTGGAAAATGTTATTAATATGTGTGTCCATTATTTGATTAGTTGTGGCTTGTTCAATGCAATTTTGGTTGAGCTGTGTTGGTGTCAGCTGCTCGACAATAGCTGATGTGAACAACAATGTTGGTTCACATTGAATACTGATTGTAGGCCAAGGAATGGGGGGATACTTAGCTTGGAAGTATTATCACCCACAACCTTGGTTATGGTGTAAGGCTCATATCAAAGGGGTTGAACCTTCCGATGGGATCTGTTGTAACTTATTTTTACCCTGTCAATATTTTCTAGTTTTTTCCCTTTTTTATGCTAAAAAAAAAAGGAACAATTGAAAAAAATAGAGAAAGAGAGAAAAATACGAGAATACAAAAATACAAAAAAAACATAAAGAAACAAAAGAAAGAAAAGAATAAAACAAGAGTCAGTAATAAAAGCAATAAAAGGGATGAAAAAATTAAAATAAAAATATAATCCCAAAAGGCGTGCACGTTTAAATGTTTCCCCTCATAGTTTAATTATTTTTGTATTTTGAATAATAAAGTTGTTTTGATTTGACTATCACTTGTCGACATTTAACAATGGTGCAAAAACATACAACGAACATACAACAGAGATTGATCCTGCTCGGATCAATGGTTCATAGCCAATAGTGGGACCCCCTGCATCCTCGAATTTTAATCGAGGGGATTTGCAAAGAAGATTCATTTAATCCCACCTTATTACATGGCAACTCCACAACTATTGCGACCCCCCTCTACCAAAAGACGTTTATCGTGGAATTACCCCCCCCCCCCCCCCCACAAGCCACTCATCCGCCACTCTGCTTCCCACAAGCCATGTTTCCCATCATTCTTGCCACCTACTAAACATCCCACCAAATTTAACCATTGCTATCCCTCCTGCTATATTTATCACTTGACCATTGTGCATTTAAAACTCCTGCCAATTTCTATCTGTATTAAACATCCTCGCGCCAATAATGATTAAACACCAAGAAAATTGTTATTCACTCCATATAAGCTCTGCTTTCCTTTTTCAAATTTCCATTTTACCAATCTTGCCTGTCACCTGCAATTCGTAGAACTCTACTACAACTAGAATCTCAGTGAACAAGAGACCTCTAGCCACCCTATTTCCAGGTAACTTTGTTTCAAATTCTTAATATTTTCTTTTCATAATGGCTTCCCATAAGGGAAAAGAAAAATTCCCTGTAGATAGTCCTTTGCTTCCCCCTATTAATAATTAAATGAATTTCCCATGGTTGACACCCAATTTAATATCTTAGAGACCAATTGTGAGTTCGATCTATACAAACTTCACAATTGGGCATATCAGAAATTTGAAGATGCTAGTGATGAGTTCAGTTTTTGAGAATCCATGCTACCCCAGTTTTATTTTCCCCAAACCTAACATTACTCAGAATTTGTAGCCTAGTGTGGAGCATGATACCTTCTGTTATGGCTGGAATCAACCTCCTAGAGACAACCCACAGGTTGGAGGAAAGACTAGTGCCTAGGTGATCTAGATTTAAGCAGGAACACAACAAATTACAGAGATAAGCATAAACACAGAGATGCAGTGGAAACAATATTTCATTTCGTTAATGTAAAAGACTGAAATATGCTTACAAACACAAATGGAAAGAAACTAGCTATGGCGATGGTAGCTTATCTCTGAGAAGAGATGTGGTAGCTACATGCCTCTGAACTGTGTTACAATGAGGCTCAAAGGCTTATTTATTGTTGAGAAACAATGGAAAACCCTTAACATCCCATAAAATAACCCTAGAAGATGAAACGCCAAATTGTGGGCCTCGTTTTGGGTAAGTTGGTAAATCAACTTCTCGTGGTTGTAACTTTGGCACCTAATCTTCGTTTGACGCGTACAATAGCTCGTTAGAAAGATATATTCAAGCACTAAAACTTTGGGAGAGAAACATTAGTCCATGGACCCATGTTTCTCCCAGATTTCCTAGGAAACATCGTTTAGGGCCTCAAAATGGCTTCAGAAGTTCAGGACCCGAAAAACTACTAAAAATAGTAAATTGTGCTACAATTATGGAAACTGAAAAACTGAAAGAGATAGTTGTGGGGCTCCAAATGGGATAGGTGGGTGGCCACCAACATCCACCTGGATCACTAGGACATCCTAGATGAGTGCTTCCAAGGTTTGCAAGAGTTGTCACACACGCTCAGTATTTAATTTGTCATAGAATAGAGGTGATTCAGAACCCTCCTCCAGAGGGAAAACATAAAAATCAGGTGAAAAATTAACTCACAGAAACATTAATGCAATATATAGCATTAATAAGTCATTGTAGTATATGGGACAGAAGACTTAAATAAGAAGGAAATTCACCACACAGGGCTTATCTTTAAGAATCATATGCAACAAAAATCAGAGTGAAGCAGATTAAGCAGAGACGGAGGATGATGCAAAGATACATAGTGTGCACTTTAAGGATTTAATTTCCATGTCCATACAAGTGTTATACATCAATATTTAACTTCAACGAATGCATACATTCATGAGAAAAACATCCAACAACTGCTTATGATATAATCTGAGAGGAAAATAGAAACATACATGAAAGAAACATAGAAAGAACACATACTACAAACTTAGGTGAGTCGGAATTCCCAAAAACGTGTATTAACCTTTAGCAGAGCAATAATACATCAAAAATACACAACACTTCTCTATTGGAAAACCAAATTTCTACAAAAGTTTTGAACCTTCTTAAAATGTCATCTCACTATCTTTCTAAGGCCTCTAAAGGAGAACCCTTTACAAAACTATTCTTTCTTGATTTTGTTACAGAGAGTCATCATGTCAAAATTAAGTGTGGTCCGCGGCATAATAGTTTGTAAAAGAAAACTTACAATGTCATGATTGACACAATTTGAAATATCTTGAGTTTTGTCTCACATGAGGTGGAGGCTGCATCATAGGGTAGATGATATAAAGCACGGGTAGATCACTGAACTACTGACATGTCTACAACAACACCAGATTTGAGTTAGGAGAATGGAAGAAAGACTAATATGAGATCTTCATATTTGTTAAGTCTGAATAGTCCAACTTAACCCTAAATAGCATTTTTACCAACCCAAGCACCTGGAAGCCCTTCTTTAGACAATTTACCATTGTTCTGCTGTTGGGCAACGAATCCCACCATAGCGGGCTTTTGGGGCTTGTAGCCTAACTTTTGGTCGAAAGTAATTTAAGACCCTATGAAATGTGGGCGCGGAGCACAGGAGTCTAGGGTTTTCTGCCCTAAAATATTGTAATTTAATATAGAATATGTCAGCGTACCCATGGTCTGCGAACCATGGGAATGTATAAATAGAGCGAGGCTCTAAGTGTAGAAGTCAGTTTTAGTTAGTCTTGATCTAAAGGGTTATGGGTTTTTGAATATGATATTCACTCTGAGTCTGTAAGTCTGAGTCTTAGGTTGTAGGAATAGGAAGAGGCTCTGTAGCTGTGTGCGCAGAGGCCTGGTAGAGTCTGCAGCTGTGTGTGCGGACCCCTACAGCTGAGTGTGCAGGGCGGAGTTGGGATTGTAACAGAACAAAAGGTTGATAAAAGCTAAGTTGATTCTAAAATATTGTGCATCTATTCGTGGATCTGTATGTTTATGCTTCTGTTATATGTTTATGCATTGCCTTACAGTTTATGATTGGGCGCACTTGTTATGAATGTGGAATGATTGATAAGAATATTGGGCCCATAAAATTAAGTTAAGATCTATAATATTAGCAGTAAGGATAAAGGATCTAGACAGCACCTCTTCGAACTCTATATAGAGCTACGCGAAGGTCAGACAGCTGCGCGGAGCAGTACGAGTGCATAGGATTGGTTTGCGAACTTCCTTGACTTCATCAAGACATCCCTAGGGAGTGGAAACTTAGTTCCAACACCCTCCCATACTACCTCGGGTGAGACCTCAGTCCGCGCAACGCTGACTGTTGCTGAAAGGGCTGGTAGTTTTGGGATTTTTTTGGCTAAATCACTTCTGAACCTGGGTCAGGCCCCAATAAGCCAACAAATGGTTCTGTTGCTGGGACCAGGATCTGCCTAAGGGATGTCTAATGTTGGAACACTGGAATCCTACGAAGAAGGAAATTGAAGATTGGTTGGATCAAAAGCTCCACGAGTTTGTGACACAAGAAAACAGAATTCTGCAGATATCCAAGAAGAGGTGGCTGCATCGCTACGTATATACGGAAATCCACGAGATCTTCTTTGTGTCCTTCTCTTCAGAGCTGTGTGATTGGATCGAGAGTTTAGCTGACAGCCAGGGAAGTTATAAGCTCAATCAATTAATAGTGTGGACTTCGGAGTTAGTGCGTAGACTAGAGGCATTAGAAGATAAGATCGCGCGGGTCATGGACCATTGGCTCGACCAGATGACTGGGGGATTTATCACTAAGTTCGTGGTAGACACGACTGTGAGCTATAGCGAAGCAGAACGACGTTTTCTCAAGGGACCACGAGGTTGGTACATCAAATCCCTGAATATCTAGATTAAGATGTTGCTATGTGAAAAGCAGGTTATGCAAATACATTAATGATTGGAACAATGCGGAGCGGAAAAATCTACAAATGGATCGAAGGATTAAGGAACAACCCTTTAATTTCACCTTCGCGAGAGAGCGAGGAAGAGCACACTCGGGTTTCTCCGAGAAGTGCAGTCAATTTGATAAGATAGTGCATTCCGCAATTGTCACCTCCACTTATGCCATCACCCACTTCACCTCCTTCATCTCCATCTTCACCCACCCCACCTCCATGACCCCCACAATTCAGCATGGCGAGCGCAATCAAGCTACCCATATTCAGAGGAGTAGGGAATGAGGATCAGACCAATTCTGGTTCATGTTAAAAGAATTATGGGAAGCAAAAGGGGTCACAGATGACAACATTAAGAAGGCCACATTGGTGAGCACACTACAGGATCGCGCGATGACATGGTATATCAAGCACTCAAATGATCACCCAAATGTAGGAATAGCGGAGATCCAGATTGTGTTGAACAAAGAATTTAGCCAGCTGAAATTAGAGACACGGTCAATCATTAGATTTAAAGAGATCATGATGCTTCTAGGCAAGACCCCCTGGGATCTAGATCAAAGACTGAAGAGTACAATCCACGAGGCTAATATGACGCTAACGAATGCACAACACCATGCGTGGTTTATGGTGTCTTTGACACCACACCTGCGGATGGTGTTGTCACAACAAAAGCTTTCAACCAAGATAGAAGCATTGGAAATGGCAATGAGGTTGCACGAAACACCGATACAAGATCCGAGATTGAGATTTCAATAGATGCACGCGTAGCTTCGGAATATCTGCTTAGAAATGCAGAGCTTGAAGCAGGATAGGGCACCCTGGACCAAGGTGCTCGAAGAAGTGTGGTGCATAAAATGTAAAGGCCAAGGCCATGATAAGGATCATTATCCAGTATTCGTGAACTACTTGGCAGGAGGGGGACCAATGCCGTTGAGACCAGAGGCACAAGTAGGGCCAAGTATGGCACCCACGCTCTAGTGCGCGATCTGTTGGGTGGGAGGAAAGCACATGATGGACAACTTTCATTTGTTGTAGAAGAATACATTGACTCCCCAGTAGCTGTTTTGCAGTTTTTGTAGATCAGTGGGCCACGACGAGCGTACTTGTGGCAACTATGAGTTAATGATGGAGCAGACCCCAACATATAGAATGCAAACAAAAACGTGAGGCCTTGACCTAGCTGCAGGAATGGCACGTGCTGGATTTCAAGGGTGAGGTTGAGGATGAGAAGGAATGGGGCTAGGAAGGGGTTGTGGACAATTAATCTAACACAATTGTGGAGGACCAAGGCACTACGCCCGCGATTGTACCAACTCGACGAGACTATCTTGTTCATATTGTGCTCAATTCAATCATGAAGCAGTAGATTGTCTTATGTTGATCACGTAGATGCGTGAGAAAGGGGTACATTAGCCTACTCCGACATAGAATATTCAAATGATGAGGTCCAAACCGCATGAAGAAGACCCAAATGTGAATATGGTGCTTCACAGTGGCACAACTATAGGGGAAGATAAGGAGAAGCAGCCTGAGTAAGATACATGGGTTCGCAAGGCTCCTACAAAAGAACCTGAGTTTGACTTGGAACACACAAAGAAGACATTTATGGAAGCTAAGAAGAGCTTCGCAGAGGCCTCTACTTTAGGTAGCAAGGATTGACCAGAGACGGGGATGGATCCTTCTATGCTAACTACCTTTCTAGAGACATGCATGAAATTGTTGCGCAACAATAAGGCAGTTAAAGGACTACAAGAATTGATAATTAGGTGCGCAGGGTCAGGGGAACCATGTGTAGGATGGAAACTAGGAAAGCATACATTGCGCACCGGGAGGGAGATGAGATTAACGACACAGATTGGTGAATATGAAATGGATCAAGTAATTCTAGACCTAGGTTCGGATGCAAATGTTTTATTAAAGCAGATATGGGAACACATGGGTGGGCCCACATTGCAGTGGTCCCCTATTCAATTATGAATGGAAAAACAACAAAAGATCTTGCCCATGGGGAGGTTGCAAGGGGTAACAATTGATATCAAAGGAGCAAGCACGCAGACAAACTTTGAGGTGCTAAAGATTGTTGATGACAACAACCCTTACCCCGTGTTTCTAGGAATAGACTGGGCCACTGATATGAATGGAGTCATCAACCTGAAGAAACAGAAGATGATGTTTGATAAAAAGTCTCTACGCATACTAGTTCCACTAGATCCAGCCGAAGGAGAGCGCTACACTGAACCTGTGCGCGACAATGATAGCGACGATGAGTTGGATTGCATTTACTAGATAACTGCACGAGATCAAGATTAGGTGAATCTGACTGCAAATGGAAGAATCTCGTGGGAGCATGCAATTTCTTGCACCTCGGATTCAGACGAAGAAGACGAACGCTGGCACAATCAGTTGAACAAAATGACAACGTTGAATTGCAACATGATGACTAGATAATTGCATTGCGTAATAGCCTAGGCCTAAGATCTATCGACATATGATGGATTAACAATGGTGGATGAATTCTTGAGCAAGTTTGAGAGCATAGTACTAGAGAAATAGTGGTTCGATGCATTGAAGTGGGCAATGCATGTGACACCTATGCGGTGGTGGGGAACACATCAAGGAAATTTTGAAAACTAGCGCGGCTGCAGAAGGATGATGTGACTACGATTTGGGAAACTAAAAATATGGCTAGTAGATAAATACGATGGACGTGATGACCCATGCATGCACCTTGCAAAATGGACCAAAGCCTATGGAGAAAAGCCTCAGCCTTAATGGGTACACTTATTCTATCATACCCTGGATGTCAGACCCATGAATTGTTATACCGAGACAGAACTCCAACATGGTACAGGCGAATAGGATGTTTTTCACAAGGGATTTTTGTTAACATTTACATTTGAAGACCGATGGTCAGATACTATTGACGAGGCGCTGCAAGTCATGAAAGCTTCCATCTTCAAAATACCATAGGAACCACAGGAAGAAGTTCAACCAGCATGGGCAACCCAGTTAAGCCGTGCCCTAGAATGTTATAACATACAAGTAGAAGAGGATGATGATGACCCTCGAAACATTAATATTCCAGAAACTGAAGGGTGTCGCGAAGTTTGCGGACCATCAATTGAGGACCCTGACATCACTACGCCACTAAAAACAAAGCAGGTAAACATAAGTATAGACGCAGAGCTGAAGTACACGACACTTGGGGACCACTGGGACGATGCTATGGTAGATAAGGTCGCTGAGTTACTTCGTGAATACTAAGATTTGTTCCCGACCAAAATCACGGACTTAAAGGGGATCATTGGCGATTTAGGGATGATGAAGATCACTCTAAAATTGGATGTGAAGCCAGTTAAACAACGACCTTACCATTTGAATCCGAAGTATAAAGAAAAGGTCCGCGAAAAATTAGACAAAATGCTTGCATTCGAAATTATTGAACCAGTGGAAGAATTAGACTGGGTGAGTCCAATGGTAGTACAGGAGAAAAAACAGAAAGGAGAAATTAGAATTTGTGTGGACCTCAAGAAGCTTAACGATGCTTGTGTTCATGATCCATTCCTGATACTGTTTACAGATGAAGCATTGGAGAATGTTGGCGGACAGGAATCTTACTCATTCACCGATGGTTTCTCAGGGTACCATTAGATCAAGATCGCGCCGGAAGATAGGAGCAAGACAACCTTTGCAACCGAATGGGGTTGTTTTCAATATACTGTTATGCCCTTTCGACTGAAGAACACACCAGTGATATTTTCACGTGTAGTGGTGGCCATGTTCAACGAATACATCCACAAGTTTTTAGAGGTCTATCTGGATGATTGGACTATATTTAGGTTAGTTAAACACCATATATCGAGCTTACGGTAGATGCTGGATACTTGTCGATGACACCAGATTGTGCTGAATCTTAAGAAGTGCACCTTCCTAGTCCCCTTTGGAAATCTACTCGGCCATGTGGTCTACAAACAAGGCCTGATGGTGGACCTTGCGCAGATTTTTTTTATTCTCAATCTAGAAGCATCACGAAGTGTCAAACAACTATGCACCACATTGGGGCACACTGGTTACTATAGAGAGTTTATTAAGAGCTATGCACAAATCACAACACCAATGGAACAATTATTGAAAAAGGATGTTACATATTGTTGGAATGATGATTGTAAGAAAAGTTTGGATGTTCTAAAGGAAAAAATGGCATCCGCTCCCATTTTGGTCTTCCCAAAATGGGACATTGAATTTCATGTACATGTTGATGCATCGTGTATCGCGTTGGGCATTGTATTTACGCAAGAAGGCTTGGAAGGCATGGATCACCCGATCGTGATCGCAAGTCGACAGCTGTCCAAAGTAGAAAGGAACTACTCTACTGCTGAGCGCGAAGGCTTGGTCATGGTAAACGTGCTCCAGAAATACCGCCACTATCTACTTGGGGGGCACTTTAAGAAGTATACCGATCATTCCACGTTGAAATACCTAGTGAATAAGCTTGCGTTGGGGGGGTGCATATGCAAATGGTTGTTATTGTTTCAAGAATATGACTTCGAGGTCATCGTGAAGCCGAAATGCCTAAATGCAGGACTAGATCACCTATCATAAATTGAGACCGAGGAGGAACCAACAAATTTGGAGGAAGGACTACCTGATGCACATCTCTTTGTAGTGCATGTCGTGGGCGACCACTTCGAAGATATAATCCATTTCTTAACCACAGGGATTGCGCAACAGTGATATTCAGTCTAGCAGAAGAAGGAATTGGTGGTACGTGCAACAGATTTTTCAGTCATCACGGGGCACCTCTACAAAATTAGAAACGATGAGATATTAGGAAGATATGTACTTGAATTTGAACGAGGACAGATCTTCGTAGAAGCACATGGGGGGGTTGCAGGAGGACACTATGCCGAATGGGTGATGGCACAGAAGATTCTTCACATCAGACTATGGTGGCCAACCCTCCATCAAGATTTGAAAGCGTACTATCAAGCATGCGATGTATGTCAACAGACTAGGAAACCATCACGAAGGGATGATATGCCACTCAATCCATAGATGACGCTGCAGCCATTCAAAAAATGGGCAATAGACTTTGTGGGGCTAATAAAACCTTAGGGGAATATGGGTGTGTGCTACATCATCACCGCGACATAGTACCTAGCCCGATGGGCAGAAGCATAGCCAATTAAGGAGTGCATGACTGCCATGGTTGCAAAATTGTTGTTCGACAACATGTTGACAAGGTTTGGATGCCCGAAAATTTTAATGAGTGACCGTGGAACACACTTCCTAAATGAAACTATCAGCACACTCACCGAGGAGTTCCAGGTGTATCATCAGCAAAATACACCATACCATCCGCAAGCTAATGGGATAGTAGAAGCATTCAACAAGATTATGGAGACTGCCTTGACCAAATTATGTAACATGCAGCGAAAGATTTGCGCATACCTGCTATATTATGGGTATACATAACCATATGCAAGAAATTGATGGTTCATACACCGTTCAGGTTAGTCTATGGCACAAAACTATCCATGCCAATCGAATACATCGTACCCAGTTTGTGGAGAGCAACGATGATAGGCATGTCAAACTGTGAAGCCTTAGAAGAGAGACTAGTGCAATTGGAAGAACTTGAGGAAGAACGGTTTCTAGTGGGATTCCATCAGCAGCTATAGAAATAGTGCGAGAAAGCTTGGCATGATCACCATATCAAGTTGTGCACATTTAAGATATATGATTTAGTGTTGCTATATGATAGCAAGTTTGAACAATTTCCTAGAAAATTCAGAATGCATTGGTTGGGAACATATGTGGTAAAAGAGGTCATAGATTGGCGGCGTGGTCCAACGAGTCAAAATTAATGGAGAGCCCTTCCCAGGAAGAGTAAATGGCATTCGTCTGAAGCCCTACATGGGTGGGCTGACTGTCTGAGTAACCGACCGAGGCACAGTCTTTGTGACCCGAGGAGCTAGATAGAGGTATGGGACTATAAACATAGGTACTAGAGGTTGGCATCACAATAGAGGATCAATTCATATGCAGATGATTTTGAAGTAGAAAGGGAGTGAATCCAGACAATGACAGTATGGTGAGTTGCAAACCTTCATGTTACATAGGCAAAGTTGGATGGACTTCACTCAAGGGTCGCCACACCAGCCGAGTGACTCGGGACAAGTCATGATGATTGTGTTGGGGGCCTATCGGATAGCGGATCCCCCCATAGCTGGCTTTTGGGGCTTGTAGCCCAAATTTTGGTCAAAAGTAATGTAAGACCCCATGAAATGTGGGCGCGGAGCATGAGAGTCTAGGGTGATCGACCCTAAAATATTGTAATTTAATATAGAATGTGTCAGCCTACCTATGGTTCGCGGACCATGGGAATGTATAAATAGAGCGAGGCTCTAGGTGTAGAAGTCAGTTTTAGTTACTCTAGATCTGAAGGGTTATGGGTTTTTGAATGCGATATTCACTCTAAGTCTGTAAGTCCAAGTCTTGGGATGTAGGAATAGGAAGAGGCTCTACAGCTGTGTGCGCAGAGGCCTGGTAGAGTCCGCAGCTATGTGTGTGGACCCCTGCAGCTGAGTGCGTAGGGCGGAGTTGGATTGTAATGGAAAAGAAGGTTAATAAAGCTAAATTGATTCTAAAATATTGTGAATCTATTCGTAGATCTGTATGTTTATGCTTCTGTTATATGTTTATGCATCTCCTTACAGTTTATGATTGCACACACTTATTATGAATGTGGAATGATTGATAAGAATATTGGGCCCACAAAATTAAGTTAAGATCTATAATAATAATGCAGTAAGGATAAAGGATCTAGACCACGCCTTTTCGCGCTCTGTACAAAGCTACACGAAGGTTAGAAAACTGTGTGGAGCAGTGCGAGTGCATAGGATTGGTTCGCGAAATTCCCTGATTTCATCAAGACATCCCTAGGATGCAAAAACCTGGTTCCAGCACCCTCCCATACTAACTCGGGTGAGAGCTCAGTCCATGCACCATGGACTGTTGTTGAAAGGGCCGGTAGTTTCCGGATTTGTTTGGCTAAATCACTTTTGAACCTGGTTCAGGCCCTAACAAGCCAACATCTGCCCTTTAAAGTGGCAGTCTTCTCACGGGAGGAGTCTACCCTACTTTTAGCCTCTACCAGTCACTGTTTGTATTGATCCCAAGTGTTTAGCTCACCCAGCTCCCAACAACTAGGAAATCCTGCCCTTATCAGTGATTCAAATTCCCCATTGAAAGATTTTATCTTTATTGCCACTACCCCCAAACATTATTCAACCTTGACTTAGGATTCTTCCTTTCGGATCACCTTAGTGAGCTCCTTGATGGACCTCACTTTGTCTACCACATCAATAGGCCTCAGTTAATTAAGTGGCCTCTCATTTACAAACCTGATGAAATTTTGAGCAATATGGGAATTATTCATTCCATACTCCTTAGATGACATGATGGAATAATCAAAGTATTTGACTAACACTTTATGCTCATGCATTATGGCTATAGATTTTTTGTTCCTCCCTATTTCTTCAATAATTTCATCCCACACCAGTTGTTTATCCTATAACAATGACATGTTACCTTTCAGCTTACTCTTTAGCTTTGAGATCTACTGTTTAGCTTCATGTAGGTCCTTGTTGAGGATCTCAACATTAGTCTTATTGACCTCTACTTGTTTCTCCTTCTGGGATAAGATTTTCTTGGCAACCTATAGATCTCTTTGTAGCTTTTTCAATTCCCCTTCTGAAAGCTGATGTTCAGTAATGGTCTTGGTGAGTTGTTCATTAGTTTTTTTTAGATCTTCATGAATGATTACTGCACATCTATGTGAGTCAATCTTTTGCTACAGCTCAACTATTTGCTTCTTGAGGGATACAACCGCATTGTTCCTGTCAATGGTCTCATTAGCTAGGATCTCTTTTTCTACTCCAACCTGTGCTATCTCCTTGGATTGGACATGCTCACTGCCTAACATCTTTAACTTATGCCTTAGCTCTCGAATCTTTGTTTGAGAGCTCTTAAGAAAAGCCTTAATACCTAACTTGTCCTTAGGATTCACCCCAAGCTTTACCACCAGCTCCTTGAAGCTTTCATTTTTCATGTGAAGGGCTTAGGAGTTGGCTTTCTCTTGCTTAAGCCTATTTGTAACTTTCTACAGTAGTGTTTCTACCTTGTTGATGGTCAAGGCATTCGTATTTTGCTCACTGTACAAAATTTCCCCAACTTGCCTATGGAAATTGGTTTTGTCTAGGAGAGGAACACTTCCCAAATCCAAAGACACATCCAAGGTTTTGAATTATGATCCTAAAGGTAGAATCTGGGCTTGAGGATGCTACAAGGAGAGTTTCATTTGGTTCCTCTCCAAATCCATTGCAGTCAATTTGTTGGTGTGATGTGTGGCTAAATGATATTCCATTTGCTGCTGCATCTCCCCCCTCACTTAATTATTGCTTTCTTCAATGGCCTTTCCAGCAGGTAAGCTTGATCTTGTGACTAATGTACTAGTTTTTGTACCTATAATAACTATTTTTGAAGAAGATGAGGTAGTGGACTATGACATATCTTCCAATAAGACATGAAAATCTAGTTGGTCTGGGCCTCTCTCCACTCACCTAGTTTCCAATTCTTCTTCCTTTGTTTCATGAGTCTTAGCCCTTTTAAATTAGGGTATATCTACCATCACGATATCTTCAATCTAGCCCACGGGCCTCTTTTGTGCCTTGTCTTTAGGTTTCAGAGTCTCAATCTCCATCTCTGTATTAAGACACCACAATTCACTATTATATTTCCATTCCACTTTAGATTTAGACTCATGTAAATAAGTTGAAGCCTTTATTTTTTCTCTCCTTTGGGAAATGACACCATGAGGGTCATAGTGCTAGATTTCTCTTAGGCCAATTTCATCTCTTCAAGTAACGCCTCGAATACCTTGAAAGCCTACCTAGAATTAATAACGAAAGACCCCACATACATTCCCAATTTGAACAGATATCCCTTCTTTGCAGATACAAAATGGACTTTATCTGTCGATAGACTCTACTTAATGAATTATAAAGAAAATATTCTTATAGGCATGAAAATAGGTAGGTGGTAGGGGGAATCTCACACCCATAAATTCTAATCTCTATGTGGTTTTCAAACAAATACCAGTCCCATACCCTAGTGTCTTTGCTCAGATGGAGGAGTTCTTTTTGTTAGGGGAGAACCTTGGAGGAGACATGCCATGAATGATGTTATATGCAATGGCCATACTAGTGGAGATGAATTGTGAATGTTTCTCAAATTCTAGTCTTTTTCTAACAACAAAATCCCAATCAAAACTGAGTTTCTCCTCTTATCCTTAGAGAAAAAGTTCAGACCTAGACATTCAAATTCTTTGACATGAGAGTATACAAAAAGATAAATCAACAAGGAGTAGTATCTAAAGTATGAAGTGGTGCATTCGGAATTTGATGGCTTCAAACAAGTAATTTGGGATGTTAAGTACACAACCAGGCTGAAGCATTTGTTTAAGGAAGCCCAAGGTGGTTTTTTTGGCTATGTTGGCATCCACTTCTCCCAGCAGGTGAGTAATGATGCACAAGATCGGTCAGAGAATCTTTGCATAGAGGGTGATGGGGAAGTTTTCACCAACAGGAAAGGATTTTAGCCCTAGAGCTAGGATCATTTACAAGAAGGGCTGCTACTTATTGGATGGGATAGCAGAAAAATAATACATTAAGGTGGTGTCAGTGAACTATTGAAGGTCAGGGGGAGAAGGACACACCAATGATTTCTAAATTAGCTCTGGGGTTATTTCTAGGATTTTGACACCCTGGGAGGAAATGTAGTTCTTCTTGCCAATATGGGTTGCTTCTAGCCAGGAGACAAATTCTGGGAAGTAATGTAAAGAGGGTGCAATCTGGTAGTACAACCCTGAGTCCACCACTTGGAAAGGGTCCTCTCCCTTTGACAAAATTTCCAAACTGGTCAAATCAGAGGTCAGTCAAGTTGTAGGAGCAAACCGGGTCTGCGATTTACACTTCCAAGTCCATGAGGGGGTTAAGGATTGATGAAGGCTTGGTTTCATGGGTTTTGGGAGCCCTAGGGGCTTTTGAAGACTTCAAAGTTGTAATTTTACGATTTAATATGCTATCCTACAAAAAATATGGAGTATGGGGGAGTAGGTTACCTGGTCATCGCAGAGGGTGCCAAAAACAAAGCTAGGATGAGTTGTTGGGATGGCAGGGTGTGAAAACAACATTCTTCATAGGCTACTAGTGGTAGGAGCACTAGGAAGTAGCGACATTTTTTTTTAAATTGATCGAAGGAGGCCTTTTTATAAATAGTGGGGGCCAATGGTTAGGTGATGTCATGATGACAACATGGAAGGTGGACGCATGTCATGATGGGATTTGACAACGGCGAGTGGAGTGGCGGACATGAGCATGGGGGGGAGAACATGGGTTACCATTAGAAATTTGAAATTCCACCTTTTTTCATGCATCATAGCACTAATGGCTAAAATATACTAGCTGGCATGGTCCCCACTCTATTCCGGAGGTCGAACAATGGTAGGACAAAAATCCTCTCTCCCCCCTCGGAATTAATCTCCACCTTCGAATCAAAAGTTGAATAGTAAACTCTAGAGGGGTGAAGAAATTTATCGTTAGAGCAAGTAGCCCCTCCAGATTGCTTCTGGAAAGCAACATGTAGAGATGAGCGATGATCCGCCCATAAGCTGCGCAATTTTTAACTTTACCTTTATTCCGAGGTCCCGAGGTCTGATATGAGACTTTGGAGCCTATTATTTGCCACCACATGTCACAGGGGGGAGAGAGAGAGAGAAGGACAACTTTCAAGCCTCTGAAAGCTCATCTTTTTCCTTCAATTTGAAGTCTGCTCCCTTGCGCTCTGGTACTTAAGATCTTATTAGATTCCACTCTTCGAACATGAAATATACTGCCTTGCCTTGTGAAAAGTAGGGCCTATTAAGCATGAATGCAAAGAGAGGTAGAGTAGGTGACAACATCGACTCCAACTGGGGACAATGTATTGCAAAAAATGCATTGAGAACCTACAGATTAGTGACTTCTCTCCATTGGGCATGGATTCACTTTATTTAGGTACATAAAAGTAAAAAAAAAAAAAACAGAAATATATAAATGATCGAAAATATCAATGATATTTTATATTGGCTCACCAGTATGTACAATGGGTGAAAAATGAACTTGTTCATGATGGAAGTAAAGCTTGAGGAGTTTCCCATTTATAGGCAGCTCATGAAATTATTGTTTCCCTTTGCCTTTGTTGTATCTCTGTTATGATAATGTTCAGCTATCATGCTAGAGCATCTAAGATAATTGTTTGGGGTTTTTGTTTTATTTGGAGAACCAATGTATGAAATATATGTAACAATGTAATACCTTACCTTGTGAATAATATTAATATCAAAGAAGAGGGCTGCTATAAAATTTCACACAATGATATAGCTTGTATGGTGGTGAGCAGAAAGAGAGAAATAATATGATTATCACAGTTTTCAAATTGAAAATTAAATAATCATAAGTATGAAAACCTTTCAACTATGTTCAGAAGCTTTAAGAGAATACGTTTAAGCTTACAAAAGATGCTGATGATTTATTGATCCAGAGGGAATTAATTAAACAAACAGTCCATTAATTCGTTCTCTTTATAGATTATCACTTTAGAAGCTTATAGGAATAGATTGAAACCCAATTATTCCTACCTAGTTATCTCTATAATACATAAGAATATGAATCAAAGCATAACAAGTAATACTGGAAAAACTTACAGGAAACACAATCTATGTAAAACATAATTCAAAATCCTTTGCTTTGTATTAATGATCCAGAAAATTCAAGTACATAAAATGTTTAGGAATGCTTCTTCAAGGGTGAAACCCTTAATAACTTTTGAAGAGAGTTATTTATACAACAATAGAACTAAGAAAATATCCTAAACTGTTTTTACAAAAACAAATTATTATAAAATCAAAATAAAGACTGCTAGTTGATTTGGTACTATTTTGATGCTGCGCTGTTGGTGACTATCATTGAAAAAACTGAAAATTGTTGAAGCTGGTTGCCTGTTCCTCAAAAAGCTTAATGTTGTTTGATTACCTTCTAATCAAGTTAATATGTCGATTCTTCCCAGCGTTTCTTATCTAGGATAGAAATCTTGGTTACCCTCCTGTAAATTTCATCCATCTTTGTATATTTAGTAAAAGTAGGTATTACTAATAATGTGTGTCTAATTTCATAATGATCTGTTGTAACGATCTTTCCATTATGAGGAAACTTGATAAGCCGAAAGACCGATGAAACAACAACAGTCATAGTGTAAGACCAACTGCGACCCAAGAGAAGGTTGTAATCTAGAGGGGCATCAACCACTTCCACGTCTAGATTTACAGTTTTGCCTTCAACCCCTATAGGTAAATCCTACAAAATGCCAAAAGGATGAAACCCTCGGCCATCAAAAGCCTTTAGAATCATCAGGGATTGATTGAGTGTAGGAGAACCAAGCGATCTCCAACACGGTATTGACATAATACACGTAGAAGCTCCCTCATCAATCACAGTCCGAAAGCAAGGTCTGTTTTTGACTAACACTGGAATCTGGAAAGCCATTTGATGAGGTAGGCGAGGTGTACTATTCTCTAAATCGAATATTATTAGGTTCGAATCCTAAATATCAACAGCTCCTATAGCAGACAATAGTAATTTAGGTTGTGCTGGGCATGATTGCAACACCTCCAAAGCTGACATTGCTGAAGGAGAAATAGCTAAGTCTTCAACAATGTTATAATTTTGAGCAGCTCTACATGTGGATTGAAAGTTGACTTCTGAAGTATACCTTTAGCAAGTGGTTTGACTACCAAGTCTGGGTTAGGTTTCTCGATCTGTAGCGGATCAGAACCAGAAGGAGTTGAAGTTGATGGGTTTGAATTAGAAGATTCTGCTTCTTTACCACCAACATGATTTTTACTACCATAATCTTGCGATCGCGTTGCAATCCTAACATGGGACATCATCATAATGGGTTCTTCTGAGGCATTTGAGGAAGAACCGATCATCTTACTATCTTGGCTAGGAAAAGGATCCTTCAAGACAACAAGCATTTGAGAACCTTTGACGATTTTCGAAACCTCAGCTCGATGTGGGCAGTCTCTTGTAAAATGCTTTTTGTCACAAATGAGACAAGGATAGCGAGGTTTACGTTTCTCGTCAGTAGATTCATTTTTATCTGATTTCTCTTTTGAGTTTTGTTTATTTTTATTCTTCCCCTTCCTTTTACCGCCGGATTTTGTTTTGGCTGTAGATGATTCTACGACATGGATATCGACAGGAATTTCAGTGGAAGAGTTTCCTGTCAGGGAATCTGCTAAAGTTATAATAGGGGAAGAATTATTTGAACTAACTGAACCAATCATACCATCAGTGGCATGAGACCCTGAAGGAGCTACAGTTATTTGATTGTGTTTCAGAAGGTCGGGGAATTTTTCATGTAAAGTACTCGACTGCGTATAAACGAGGTCAAAGTACTGAGCCTGAGCAATTACTTGCTCTTCATTAACAACTCCTACCTTAGCTACATCTTCAGTGATTTTAGGTAATAACGATTTAATGAACCATTCTGCTAAAATTTGATCCGGAATAAAAACTTTCACTAAACGTCGTCTACGTCGCCATTCATGAATATGATCTGAAATATATGTGGACGTTGACTATTTTAATGAAGTTAATAATTATGTGCCATTGTCGTATCTTACACGCAACTAAAAATGAGTTAAGAAGGAAGTGGCTAACTGACTAAAATTATAAAAAGAGCCTCGTGGTAACTCAATGTACCATTTGGCAGCAAGACCAATCAGAGTGCGTTGAAAAAGACGTAAGTGAATTGAATCATCGATAATGGAATTAGATGCACACCAGAGGTGATAAGTCATCACATGGTTTGACGGATCCTCTCTTGAATTACCCTCAAAGTTTGGGATATCATTGGGCAACTTATTCGGCATTGGTGACCAATACGGAAGATAATTAATTGGATCAAAGTTACAATAAAAGGTAACTGACGGTTAGGGTCTCGAAAACCTTGGGTCACAAGACCAGCCCCAGGAGGATGATATCCAGGATAACCTGGAATTGGATTTGCATTTGGAATATTATAACCTCCTGGGAAACTAGGATTAACCGGATCAAACTGGGGTTGTTGAGGTTGTTGATAAGTATATCCAGGGTACGGTTGATACTGATAAACTGGGCTTTGTACAGCATGACCAAATTGGTAATGTCCCTGGTATGGTTGATAAGTGAATTGTGGTTGACTTGTGACAACTGTACTTGGACCAGGTTGTCCTACAGGCATATGAACCGAAGTCTGAACAGTAGGTCTTGACTATGGTAAAGAGGCTTGATGAGTTGATGCAGGAACAATAGAAACCAGAGTTGCTAATACTCCAGAAGTAGGTGGGGTAGATTGAACAGAAGCTGTAGTAGTTGCAGCAGCAGTTTGAGGCAGACTTCAAGGTGAACTAGGCCCAGACTAATGAACTACACTAGGTGCAGAAGTTTGAACAGTAGGCTAGACAGGTTGCTGGGTTGGACCAGAAACCAAAGGTTGCCCAGGTTGACTTGATAACTGCACATTAGGTTGCAAAATCTATTGAGTTTGAGATGGATCCCACACCATGTTCATTCCGGAGTAGGGACCCATAAAATGTTGAGCATATTGAGGACCGTAACCGGGTTGAGCGTAGGGCTGATAATTGAGAGGGACATTTCCAGCTCCTTGTACACATGGTTGACCAGAAGGTGGTTGGAAACCTTGAGTTGGTTACTGACCTTGAGGTTGATAACCTTGAGGAACATACTGAAACAGGGGTTGACCTTAAGGTATATATTGATACTGGGGCTGACCTTGAGGTATATATTGCATCTGGGGTTGACCTTGAGGTATGTACTACCCCGAAGGTATGTATTGTCCTTGAGGTTGCCCCCCAAGTGGTAACTGACTACCTTGAGGTTGCCCCCAGGCAGTAGTTGAATACCTTGAGGTTGCCCCCCAGGCGGTAACTAACTACCTTGAGGTTGCCCTCCAAGCAATAACTGACTACCTTGAGGTTGCCCTCCAGGTGATAACTAACTGCCTTGAGGTTGGAGATTTGGAATAGTACCAGACATCATAAGAATTTATTCTACACTCAACGGTGGAGTTCCATTATTACCAGTTGATATCTCATGTTCAATTGGTTCAGGAGATGCTCCTAAAAAAGTACCAGTGAGTGACTGATACCCAGAAGGACCGCAATATAAAAATGTTTTCGGCATTTGGGAAAACATGGATGACCGTTTCGACATATTCAAAGGAGGATAATAACCTCTGGGTGTAGGATGAAAATGAATTCAAGGTGGTGAAAAACTAAGACCCGGGTTTTCTAAAAATTTCGTTAATGATACGTACCAAGCATCACTTCTAAAAGGACTGTAGAAGATTGATTCATGCTCCCTAAGTTCTAAAGTCGGTTGATTTTCAGGGAGAGTTGTATCTTCGTTCAGACTAACAAGTTCTTCAATAGAAATGAGTCCAGAAGGAAGATTTTGGGTAATGATACTTCCTACCTTGGGTGAACCAGGACCACTAGAAGTTGGAGAAGCAAATCATGAAGATGGAGTAGCAGCAGGTTAAGTTTCAGGCTCAAAAATTTTAGGTTCTTCAATTAATTCACTAGTAGGAGAAATATTACCAGTAACTTCGGAAAATGAAATTGGTTTAGAAATATACTCTGTTGCTTGAACTTAATAATCAGGATGAACAATTAAGGATGACTCTCCAGCCTCCGGTGACCCAACTCTACTACCACTAGGTGATACAAGAGCTCATAGCCCTTCAAGCTGGCTTGGTGTATACTTGAGAGGTTGCCCTGAAGTCTACAGAATTTGTCTCGATAATTCAACCATGATTAAATATTTAATTACTTCACATGCAAACAAAGAAAATCTCAATAAAACCACCTAGAGTCTCTAAAGAACCAAACAATTGAATCACACGCCTAAAAAATCTAAGAGTTCAAACCACACACAAACAGTAACTTTCTATACCAAAAAAACTAGTTGGTGATGAAATCCAACATTGCAGAATTCAATACAGAAAGGGCGGTTGGAACAGTTACCCCGACAACCTGCATAATGAAACAGACTGGCACAAGTTTCTTCACGAAACCGTCTTGAGTGAAGAGAACCCCCCAGAGAGTCCAAGTGAGTCTAGTCGACGTCTGCTATAGGTACAGTGAGACCTATCCTTCACCGTCACCTTAGGAAAGAATCTTAAGATTATGGTCACTAAGGTTACCAACAGTAACAAATACAACTGGGGGAACATTCTACGATCCGATCTACGCGCAAGGGCAGAGTAACACAACTCAATCCCCTTGAAGGATCCTCGACATGATCAATCCAAGGTTTACCAACAAGTGACCCCAGGCTCCTCGATAATGGTTAATCCGAGGTTTACTGTTTTTAATACGCGCAAATCTTCTATCTTTCCCAATGAGACAGACTTGATTGTCTCAAAGGTTCGGACATGATCTCATGATTGAATCCTTTAAGAGGAGCTTCCCAGATTATATCAATTACAATTGGATTTATTTTCTACCGCAAGATATAGCTACTTGTTTGTTTTAACTATCTTGAAGAGTTAATTACTCTAGGCTACTCCAAGATACTAGCCTAAGCTATATTGGTGATAAGAGCCCTAGAAATAAAAATATTGCTAGATCAATTTTAATTAAGCATTACTTTTATAGGTTGTTTCTTAAGTCAATAGGTATGGAGATGAAATTTTGATGGTGTGAAGACTCGACTCCAAAAACACTAAAAAATGCACCTAAAATGATAAACAATTTGTTTTTCCTTCAATGAATTTCTAGCTAAAAGAAAGAGTTGAGAATGGAATTCTTTGAAAAACAAATCTTTCCTTCAAAATGTAAATGAAAAGAAAATCTTTTTGTCTTTTTCTATAAAATCAAAACGAAACTACTAATTATGCTCACAATTCTTTCAAAAAAGATTCTATGATTTCTAGAAAACACTCAAAACTATGAAAAACTAATCTTGAGATCTAAAAACTTCTAAAAACCTAATTGAAATAAAAGCTTCAAATCTTTTTGAGGACATTTTATTTAGTTATTCAGTAAACTAAGGATTAATTCATTCAGAATAACAAATCAATCAAAAAACACCTAGCTATGTTTTCTTTTATAAAAATGAAATTCACAACTTATGACCAAGTTCGTTGAAAGATTTGCAAAGAGAAATGAAATCTATTTCTCACCAAGGACAAATTTCACAAACCAGCCAGACTCATCAAGAAGACAAAAAGACACCAGGGTGATCTAAGGTTTCTTAGGCTTCTAATCTTTGAGTCACTATAGAGACCGAGTGAAAACCAATCCGGGCATGCAAAACTTCTAGAAAATCATCTAAAACAAAAACACCAATGGAACTTACTCACAAGAGACTTTTGATAGGACACATGCAGATCTGGGCAGAGACTAAAAGTCATAAATAAAACCTAAACTTAACTGGACGAAAACATTTTAGGTTTTTCAAAAATTTTGACAAGGTCTGCAGGCTTCCAGTAAAACCGGATGCAGTACCGCTTTGTGCACTAAAGGAACAGTGCGGAGATATCCACACTATATTGTAAATAGAATGTGCGGTCCTCTTAAAAATTTTGAAAAAACAAAAAATAATCCAAATCCTAAAAACTACCCAATCCCACACACATCAAGCAAAAACCAGAAACAAGAACAAATTTCTCAAGTCAAAGACAAAGGAAAATCAAAAAACCAAATTCAGTTCCCCAGTGGAGTCGCCAATTTGTTTGTCAAATAAATCGATATTGTGAACAAGGCCGATCTCCCTAGTATCAACAGATATCTAGCAACAAGCAGGATAGGCAAATCTACCTTTCTCTAAACATATTGTGATTCATTAATAAAAACTAAAGAGGTGTTTAGACCCTACCTTAAGTCCAACGCTACTTTGTGGCAGCCATACTCCAACCGTCCGAAAGAGTTTCCTTTTGAGAACATGCAATCACAAACAAGCACACATCAAATAACACCTACATAGCTAATATAATAAATCATGTTTATCACGATGATCAAGGAATCCATAAAATAAACCATAAAACACAGCTTATTGAGAAAAATAAACTTGATGGTTTAAAGTTTGAAATAGAAGAACTTTACAACCTTTGGTGCCTTGATGTTGTACAAGCTCTTCCCAGGCTCCAAAACGGGAATCTCCTCTACTTTGACAAGCCTCACACTCTTCCAAATGAGATCAAAGAGGTATGTAATCTCTCCTCACAAAAGCTCAATTAGGAAGACTAAGTTCCAACAGCATTTCACCTCAAAAATATTCAGCTTTCAACCTCCTCAGTAACCAGCCCAATGCTTCATTTTATAGTGCAAAGGAAGGAGATTACAGGTCCACCTATGAAGGGATAGAGTCTTCCTTCAAAGGGATAAGCTCATCACATCAAGGGGTTATCTCCTTAAGGTATGGGATGCATGAACCTTTAAGGAGCGAACTTGCCACCTCAAGATTCCCTCTAGAAGCTTCCAGAAATGACTCAAAGTGAGTTTTTAAGAATGTACTTGTGCCTTTTTAACTTTTACAAGGGTCCGCACCCATAACACAGAGACAGAGCAATCAAGTGTGCAGGGGACATGACCATTAGGTGTGGGACCGCAGGTAATGCTAAGAGAAAGTGCGGAACCAGAGTTTTAGAGACTTTTAAGGGCTTTCTCTTATTTTCAAGGCTTGATATGAAGAACTGAGGCTTAAGACTTGCAAAGGAGGAAAGTATGAGTGGTGATAGACTCACACAGATTGCAGAATGTCATGGTGACAATTTTTGTGCAACAGCACTAGAAAATTCCAAAACAGAGTAAGGGTGGTAGTCAGGTCGACGTCCATGCGTGAGTTAAAAATAATTCCGGTTGTAAAAGTCAACTATAGTCGTTGGGGGAAACCAAAGGTAAACACGTGTGCTACTTACCTATTGTTTGTGGGGTAGCGCCTACTAAAATCGATGTAGGACTACCCTCACAATATTTATGAACTCACAGTGGTCGATACACCAACACCATCACACAATAAGACCTAAACTGGTTTAACCAATCAAAATGCAGAAAAAATAATAAATAATAATTATAAAAAATAAAAGATAAAAAATATTTTTAAAATAAATTTAATTAATTTTTGATGTTGACTTTAGAAAAAGTTGTTTAATTTTTTAGTCAAACTAGGATTAATTAGGGTCAACAATATATCCAAATACGTTATACTTCTAGTGGCACAACAATGATTATATATTTCTATGTAGTAAGATTTCTATATTTTTTATTTGGCCATACCCAAAAGTTTCTAATTCTATGGAGAGCATGATAAGGGTTTATAGGTCTCACGGGTTGTAACCTTGCTTTGATACCATATGTAACAACCCTGATTTAATATATACAAATAATTACATCAAATTATATAATTAATAATCAACACACAACTATTGCATTAATTAACATAGAATTTCCAAAAAATCGTGAGCAAAGGCGACTTACCTGTGCCGATGATATTCCTTACTTGTGATTTCAGAGTTGAATACTATTGGAATCCCTTTAACCACAACAAAGTTTTGGGGACGACTCTCCACCCAACTGTAGGCTCAACTACACATAATCTTTCTACAGTTGGCCATCCACGAGCCCCCAATCAACTTACTACTGCTAGGGAATCCTTTGTTTCACAACACTTTTCTCCCGAGAAAGTGGAGGAATGAATGATGATTCTCATCTTCCTCATTGTCTATTAAATAGACCAAGCAATGGAAAAGGCTCTCCATGCACACATTCCATGTGTCAATATGCATCTTTTATTTTTTTATTTTAAGTTTTACTTAGTTTAATATTTCTCTTAATTTAATTCTTTCTTATTTTATTCCTTTTTACTTTTTGTTGACTTTACTTATTTTTACTATTTTTATAGTTGTCTTTGTTTAACTCTTTGTTATTTTATTTTACTTTTATATATATTCATTTAGAACTTTAGTATTATTATTTATTGTTCTATTTATTTATTATTATTATATTCTCTTCATTATTTATTATTATTATATTTTATATTATTTCTATTATTATTTATCATTATTTATATTTTCTTTATTGTTTATCATTTATTTATTATATTTAATATTATATTAATTAATTTATTATTTATTATTATTATTATTAAGCAACATTACACCTATAGTCAACACAGATTCTCCACTTCCCATTTTTCTTGGGTACTATGAGAAGAGGGGACACTCATTCACTATCTGAAATGTGGTAAATGAATATTGCATCCAATATCTTTTGCAGTTCCTCTTTCATAATGTCTTTAAGGGCAGGGTTCATTCTCCTATGGGGTTGGCGCATAGGTTTACATCCCTCTTTAATGTTGATGTGATGGGTACAGACTGAGGGATGCACCCCATTCATTTCCTTATAGTCCTAGGAAAAATCATCAAGATGTCATATTAACATAGTGCACAATTGGTCTTCTTACTCCACTGAGGGGAAAGGATTCATTTTCAGGGTTTTGGATGGACTAATTTCCACAATATTAGCATGATATTGATCATAATTAGAAGTAAACAGTTCAACACATGGATTGTTTTGAGGTTTCCCTCGGGATTCTTCCACTAGTTGATCGATTGACATGGCATAAGGAGGCTAGTTATGCCAAGTTATAGGTAATCCTCATCTAGCTTCTTGCTTCCTACATTAGTGTCTAATGTACAAACTGGGTAGAGGTATGATTGGTAAAAATATTCCTCTTCCTCTTCCTCTACCCGCAAAGGCAAGTCATGCTCAAGAGAGGGTTGAGCAGGGGGATATAATACAAGTTTCTTTGTGATATTCCCATTTTTAATAGTCATGTTTCCAGCCCTGCAACTAATGTAAGCATAAATAGAATCTAAAAACAATATCCCTAAAATGAGAGGGTACCCATTAAACTTGGTTTTGGGTTGGAGGACAAGGAAGGTAGTGGGATACTCCTAGGATTCAATGGAGACCATCACATCCTTAATAAATAGTCGAGGGATACTATGGATAAGTTTCCAAGATACAACACAATAGTGGTCTTTCTTAAAACTCTTTGGAGGTTGGGCTTCAACATAGCTTCCTTGGTCATGACATTGATTGCAACCCCAGATTCAATCAGTGTGTTGGGGACTACAATATTGTTAATGTGCACATCCACTACTGGAATACCAGGATCCAAGTGCTTTGGGGAGATAACCCTCCCAATCATTAGATCATACAGTTTGCTAACAACATTAATAGTGGGGGCATTTCTCTTTCTTCTTCCAGGACTCTTGAAGCACTATTCCCTGATAAGCTTGTTGTAGATGGGACCAATTTTGATTGCCTAGAGAAGTGGTATTTTAAAACACAAGTTTTTTATTTTCCATAAGTTCAAACTCTTATTGGGTGTATTTTTTAGGTTGGACCAACCTTTCAAGATAATTGTGGGGGGGGACTAACTTGAGGGACACTATCATCCTTCTCTTCTTCAAGATCTTCATGTGGAGAAGGTGGGTGAGCATCTGGAAGTACCTTCCAATACCTAAGGTTGATCTCCTGGATATCCAAAACATAAGCAAGATAGGATGTTTCCACATTATAAACCTATTGGGCGTGCTTTTTGGTTAGGTTTATACTGGGTTAGGAAAACTCTGTGGTTTCTTGGGAGGATTATTGTGGGGTAGTTATGGTTGAGGTGGAGGAGGAGGCATTAAGGCAAGAGGTTGGACTGCCTGAGGCCTCCATCCTTGTGAAGGTTTGCCCCATTGAGTATTCAAGGTTCATATGGATGGAAGGGTGGATTGACAAGTTGAGGAGGATACTGAGGAGAATAGGACCAAGAATAGGGTATGGACCAACATGAGTGAGCTGGAGGATACCAAGCGTGAAAGAATTCACCCTAGTTTTGATTGAAAGAAGGGTAATGTGTACCTTGTATGCCTTGTTGGTATGGATGAGGCCCTTGTGGTCTTCTCTGGTTGATGAATCAAAGATATTGTAGGCCACTCTCTGCCCCTTGATATATAGCCTTCAGGCCTGGAAGAGAGGGATATTTTTTATTTGCATGGTTCTCCTCACAAACAGAGAAAACCTCTATGAAATTTAATGGGAAAAAGATAGCCAGTCCCCTTTCTGCTTCCTCTTGTTTCTTTTTTATCTAAATAGTATTTATTTGCAATGTGAAGGTGTGTGTAATCTCACTCTTAAAATCTTCTATCATGGTCCCTATTTCATGTTTGATGGTTAAGGTAGAGGGAGAAGAGTTGGCTAGTCATTGACTAGACCTACCTATCTTCCTTGTAGCACTAGAATGATTCTTGCATATTGTCTTTGTAGAGCTATAAAAAGGGTCTCTTTCACCTCTAGTTACCTCACATTAATATGTCAATCCAGGATCATCTGGTTATTTCAAAGAGTGTCTCAGTCTGAGGCTAGCATTTGCCAGAGTAATGCTTGTAGTACAGCTATTTAAAAGCTACGCAAGTAAATTAATGTAGATCCAAAATTTAACTACTTCAAAAGACCAAATCACACCAAGTATTACATCAGCCAAAGGTTTGGCAGCGATAACCCATCCTTTTCATAAATGATGAGAATAGATCAGAGGTCTGGGAGCAAAATAGCAGATGCTGGGCTTGCTACAGCCTGGGATCGTTCTTAATGATTAGCAATGAAACAACAGATAAAAGAAATGACAATGAAATGGAACAACACATCAGCCAAGGGTTTGGTAGCAATAACACATCGCTTTCATAGCTGATGGGAGTAGATCATAGGTCTGGGGACCAAGTAGCAGCTGCTGGGGTCCACTACAGCCTAAGTCTGTCCTCAAGAAACAACAAATTAGGAATCTGGAAATGGAATAGCAAATTGAAATGGAACAACAAATAAATAGAACAGCAAATAAATGGAACAACAGTTCAAGAATAGAACAGCAATCGAAATAAGTAATAACCGAGTTCTTTAAGTTGCAACTCTATTTAACCATGCCAATCAAAACACCAATCCCTCAATCTTATATGATGGAAAAATACTATAGAACCTTAGAAACACACCATACTTAATCTGCTTCCGTTAAAACACATACGACTGCATCTCATAATAAAGAATAGTCACATTCGATAACCATGTGAAACAGACTTTTCCAGATGACTTGTTGTAATGCAAAACACAATCATGAAGAGTTCTGTAATAAAGTAATAGCGTCCTGTAGGAATTAATCAATACTCAAAGAATTGGTAAAATAACATAGCATCGATATAAAGTTCAAGAACACGAAATGACTTAATCACTACAGAGCATGTAATAGAATATTCTCAAAACATAGCAGATTACCAGATTACTTCTATGAACAAACCACACGGAAACCACGCGTAATAATACAGGAGCAAGTGTCCTCTAGGGCCGGGCCCTTAGCCTCCAGGGGTACACCGCTTAAGATGAATCCAGGCTCAAAGATAAAAAGTGAACAAGTTTGTATTAAAGCATGCAATAAAAGTTCAAGAACTCAAGTCTTCAACAGAACATAAAGATCATAGTCCAGATCTTTCTTAAAAGAAAATTACACTATCGTAACCGACAGTGCTATCCCTTTTATAGGAGAAATGGCGGAGACATCTAGATACATAAATAGGTAAAATAGCGATCCCTCAGGATCTAAGATCCTGAGGGATTCGCAGAATCATTAATGCTGCGTTACTTCTTCCTTCTTCTGTTCCGCGCTGGTATCTCCGCGTCCTTTCTTGGGCTGATCCGTGTCGATCTGGTTCGCTTCCGGTCTTCTGTCAAAGGGACAGTAGTTAGCTTGTCTTTATCTTTACTTTTGGAATGGCCACCTTCCGCTTCTCCACCCTCCTACACATAGAAACGATGTTTATCAGTGCTTCTTATTAATCTCTCGTGTTTCGTTATAAGTTCTTATCATTATCTAAGTTTCCTATGCAAAAGGATTTTGAGTTTTCATGAAAAGATACCGAAATGACCATCAAAACATACCTTTCATGGTACTCCACACACCCCCCAGCTTACCCTTTTTCATGGCCTCATGAAAACATTATAGTTGACATGTAGAGCAGTGAGAGAGTAGGCTGGAGATGGAATCTCGTGTGGGGGCCTACACCCATGATGCGAAACTAGATGATCAAAGAAATGGTTCGTCTGGCCCTCGGGCATCTCATACAGGGCTTGGTATCCTGGTGTAGGATGCCAAATGATTGGACTCCAGAACCTATATCATAACCAGGATGGCCCCGCCCTCAAAACAATTTCACCATAGAGGGGGAATTGGTTAGTAGCAAGCTTGAAATTTTCATACTTAAATGGCTCTCTGAGATGAATGTTCGGATTAGATACTTGGTATCGGAATTTAGCTGCTTCAATGGCAGGGTCTTTGATAGAAGCAAATAACTCAAGCCCTTGATGAATGATTGATTCATGCATGGGTTCTAGTGTTTCAATCACCCCTGGAGTCCTCATTAGATTTCTATGACTTCTCCATAACTATTCCGGGTCTCTAGGCTCAGCTCTTACCCATAGGTCTAATCCGTTTTCTTGTCTCTGAAATGCATTGTGGGCTTTGAGCCATTTAATTTGATTGACTGCAAATGAAATGAATGCTTGTAATTGAATGTCTCCAACAAAATGGCAAGGGTTTAGCTCGGTCTCTTGTTCTAGTACAAGGTTATGCAAATAAAATTCACACAATAACCTTTGTACTTTTACCCCATAATGCTTACAGCAGTTTATAAAATCATCTATAGTGTTAATTTCTATAGGAGCACCTGCCCTAACGGCCTTAATTTTCAATTGCAAGTATCTTTCCATTAGAAACAGGGCATAATTTTTGGCAGGGGCTCTACATGCTATGGCATCATTGTACAGAGCACACAAGGTATCCATTTGTTTAATAACTACATCTAATCTATGGGTTACCTTGGCAACTTTCTCTTGCTCCTTTCGCCATCCTTCGAAGGCTTGGCTTTCTGACAGGTTAACATTCCTTAACTGCTGTTGTAATTCCTCATACTTTTCACAGGGGACCGTTTGTTCCCTGAGCTTTTCTGCTTCTTGTTGGTCCTGTTTCAAATGATGGTGAAGGGTTCTTGTTTTTGGGTCCTTTTTCCATGCATCCGTGGAGGCTGGGAGTTTTACTTGGACTTTCTTATTACGCTGTTTTGAATTCATAACCCTTATTACTCCCGAAGGTGGTGCCTCCGTCTGAATCACCTTATCATCTTTTTCAATTTTAACAAAACTCCAGCCCACTGTTGTTCCTTTTCAAATGGAACAGTCATCCGCTCTTCTGTTTAAATTGGAACAACAATTTGTCTTTCTACTTCATTAGGAACAACAGTTTGGCTTCTGTCAGGGTTTTGGGTAGTGGAACGACTCCCGGTTCTTTGCCTCTTATTCTTACGGGGTCTTATTGGCATGGTTGAATTTTTTCTTGTTGAGGTCCCTACCCCCCTTCGTCTTGCTTTTAGAAGCCTAATCTGCTGGCGAAGCCTGACTATCACGTTTAACAGTGTCCCTTTTTCCTTTTGCAATTCCCTTATTTCCATCAACTTCTCAGAGAGAATAGCTGACTGTTTGCCGTGGGTTGGAGTGTGACTAATTTTCAGATTTTCTTCTTGAGGTGGCTGATCCGAGGTAAGAACCTTTCTTGGATCTATTGTTTCTTGGGCCAATTCTTCCTCTGCCTTTATTTCCTCCGGATTCTCCTCTAGTGCCTTCTGACTAGGAACGGGCTGTTCCTGCCTGATATTTTATGTTTCCTTCTCATCATGGACGGGTGAAATTTCTATTTCTGCTTCTTCCTCATGCACTTCCTTGGGTGCATCTTTTCCATGGGTTTCTTCTTCGGCCTGGAGGTTGGATGGACTCAAGGGCTGGCCATACTCGCCCATATTGGCCAGAATATTGGCCAATTCATCTTCCCCTATTGGGTTCTGTACTGGGCTTCTCCCCTGCTATTCCATTCCTTCCTCCTACTCGGGCCGCTCAACTTCTTCCATCTCGTCTCTTTCTTCTTCATCTTGTTCTGTTTCCGCTGACTGTTCTTCATCTTCCTCTTCTGTTTCTTCTTCGGTGGACTGCTCTGTTTCTCTGTTGTTTTCTTCTTCCGCCTCTGTCCCTATGGACTGTTCTACGTCCTCGTTACTTTCTTCTTCTGTATCTATCTCTGTCGATTGCTCATCTATAATCTCTATTGCTTGGCTTGTACGAGCCCGAGGTTTCTTTAGCTCTGCTTGTATCCCTGTAAGCCATGATGACTTTCTACGTTTTGCTGGTTGTTCAGATGTACCAGCGTCGGGTTGTTTCTCAAGTTGCTTTTCGGCTTGTTTTTCAGCTTGCACTTCTGTGTAAGCGTCCTTCTTTCGTTTCTCAGGGCGTTGGGGTGTGCTATCAATTTTTTTTTCGTTTTTCTGGGTGTCCAGATGTGGCCATCCTTTCATTAATAATATCAATTAGTTCTTCCCAGCTGCTCTGCTATTAGGTAAGACTATGGCTTACTATCAAGCGAATTAATCCGTGGTGGCTAACCACAGATTCTTTGTGCTGTGCCTTTTTCATACTTCATGCCACATCATGCAATAGCGAATTAAGCAATGCAGGTAAATTCATAGAACATTTTTGTTTTAAGACAACTAGGAGTTTTAGATGTCGTGGTCTTACCACATCTTTTCTGCCCTCGCAAGTAATGTAGCTCTGGACAATTTTCGCCAATTCCGCCCATGGCTCTCCTAGTGTTGCTGGAAACACCCCCTTTCCTCGAACTGTTAAACTCTGGCCTTCGTCCTGAAATATTTCCACAATCTTCTGCAGCCTTTCCTTTTTTATTGTCCATATTGGTCCTGTGGCCAGTAATCTTGTGACTTTTTCTATTATATCGTCCGTAACCTGTATTCGTTTTCCTCTGATTGTGGAGTGTTCTTCCTGCAGGTTTTGTAAAAATTCCTTCGCCATAGTTTCATTAGACTCCTTCAGGAGGTTGAGGTAGGTCAACCATCCTGCTTTCTTCAGAATTCTTCGGGCTGCAGCTGAAACAATCAATGTTTGTGGTTCTCTGCGGACTGACCTTCCACCCATGGCTTCACTTGCAAATTCTCAAAGGAACATCAGTTGTTCATTAAGACGCAGAGAAGCTGGTGGCGTGTTTCTCGTTCAAATTAAAATGCAACGACGTATGCAATGGAAATAACTTCGAACAACGATTCATGGAGAAGAAAACAAAAATGGAAAATGATCATACCGTTGAGCCGTGCTGTGCTCGAGTACAAGATCTTCTCGAATAATGGGCTGACACGTATTCTGGGGAATAATGAGGTTACTCCCCCCCCCCCCCCCCGCAATAATGATAGGTTGTCCCAGCCGTCAAATAAAGGAGCAGCGTCTGCTTCGTCCGCGAGGCCTTTATGGAACAGCTTATGAAAATATGCCATGTCCGCAAAAACAGCGTATTACTGGAATCGAGGTGAAAATTTAAATCGCTTTTAATACGTAAGTGACTATGCTGAGTTGATGGAAGTTAGGGAATAGACATTTGCCATAATGAGCAAGCCCCATGCGGTCATTGTCACTAGCTCCGTAATGATTGGCGGTAATAAATAGTCATGCGGTATATGGTTGGGTAATTAAATTATCACGTTATAAGATACAAAGGTTCTAATTTCCTTACCCATTGGTGTAAAGGTTATGACTTCAATACCATTAACAGATCTCTGCTGCCGACAGGTGTCCATAACCTTGGCAGAGTTGTTTATTTCACCCCGGGAACCATAGTCCTTTGTGTATGCGAGGAAGTGTTATGTGATGTCAAAACTGTAGGCCACTATGCAGGCTTGGTAACCAGTAAGTCATAGTGCCATTCACGAGGAAGGAGCGAATAGTGGGCAGGTCGGCTCATGGTGAGACCTCCTGTTCCAAGAGTTATTTATTTATTTTGATATACCTCCTGGTCCATTTCCCGGGTGTGGTGGCCCTAGTGGGAATGCCACTTCACTTCCATCCTGATGATCATGGTAGGCCAGCTCGTAATGAGACTCCCTATCCTGCAATTTGACAAAACTGCTTTGCTTTTTTTTTTCTTGGTTTTAATAGAGAACCTTTCCTGTTTATACACAAAGGTTGGTTCAACGCTCCTTAAGAGTATGAATGGTGGAAGAAGTCTTAAAATCCCAATAGGAAGGTATAGACTCTTTGATCTTATTGACGAATGATAAAAATAGATAAGAGAATCAGCATGATAGAGATAACTAATCAAAATAGAGTTAGTGGAGCAATGGCAACCAAAGGTGATAAATAAGCATAACTTTTCCTTATGTCCTTTCACCAATTCAGGGCAGTTACTTATAAGGATAGCGATTTGTGATTTACCGATTTCTGTATACTGTGGTTTTGTTTGCATCACATAAGTAGATAGTTGTATTTCAAAAAGACTCGAAAGATCATCAGCATTCCGCATCCTTGAGAAGGAACAAGTTGTTTCAAATCTTATGAGTAGTGCTCTTTCAAGGAAGGGCACAACAATGGTTACTCGTTTGGAGAAAGGAGCAGTGGGAATCACTGGTGCCGTTCAGTAAAATCAAACAAGTGTCGTTCCTTCAAACAGTGCTGATTGGTTGCGGAGACAGCAAAAACACACAAATGCTGTTCTTTTTGAGAAAGGAACAACAAAAATACTCAAGTGTTGTTCCTTTTAGGAAAGGAACAACAAAAATCAGGAGTGTTGTTCCTTTTGAAAAAGGAACAGCAAAAATCACAAGTGTTGTTCCTTTTGGAAAAGGAACAGCAAAAATCACAAGTGTTGTTCCTTTTGGAAAAGGAATAGCAAAAATCAAAGTGTTGTTCCTTTTGGAAAAGGAACAACAAAAATCAAAAGTGATGTTCCTTTTGGAAAAGGAACAACAAAAATCAAAAGTTTTGTTCCTTTTGGAAAAGGAACAACAAAAATCACAAGTGCTGTTCCTATTGGAAAAGGAACAAAAAAAATCACAAGTGTTTTTCCTTTTGGAAAAGGAACAGAAAAAATCACAAAGTGCTGAAAAAAATATGTACAAACATACTTCTAACAATTATATACAAATTGTAAGGAGAAGTAAACTTCTTAGTGAGCTACTGGTGGAGGAGACTTGTCTTCCTCCCGTAAGATCTCCATATCTGAATCTTGGCGTAATTGCTGGCAGAAGGACTCCTGGGTAAGTGGTTTACGATAGAGACGGACTCGATGGCCGTTTGCCTTAAAGGTATACCCAGAACCATCAATGGTAATCAGTGTGAGGGTACCATTGTCATGTACTTTCTGAATTTCATATGGTCCCAACCAACGAGTCTGGAGTTTCCCGGGGAAGTCCTGAAATCTAGAGTCATATAAAAGAGCCTAGTCTCCTTCATGGAAGACTCTGCTTTTGATGAGAGCATCATGCCACTTAGCTCTTTGCTGCTGTATCAGGGTAGTATGTTGAAGTGTAGAGAGTCTAATTTCATCCAGCTCATTAATCTGTTGCAATCGATTAGTTTGTGCCTCGGTTAAGTCTAACCCCACTTCTTGTGCTGTTCGTAATGTCTGGATTTCAAATTCTATAGGAAAGATAGGTTGTTTTCCAAACATAAGCTGGTAAGGTGAGTGGCCAGTGGTGCTTCTCCATGTTGTTCTATAAGCCCACAGTGCTTCTGGTAGTCTGGCAGCCCAATCGCATCTATGTGATGCAACTGTTTTAGTTATAATTGTTTCTATTATCTTGTTGCTGCTTTCTACTTGCCCATTTTCCTGTGGGTGATATGGGGTGGTCATTTTATGATGAACATGATAATTGTTGAGCGTTGCCGCTATTCTGTTTCCAGCAAACTGTGGCCCTCCATCTGTGATTATCTCTCTAGGGAGGCCATAGCGCACAAATAGATGGAGCAGGAACTGTATAATAGATTCTTCTGTAGCTCTAGGCAAGGCTTCTACTTCAACCCACTTGGTGACATATTATGTTGCCACTAGAATGTATGTTTTCTAGTTTGATGGTGGGTTGATTGGCCCCACGAAATCAAGGGCCCATCGCTCAAATGGTTCAATGACTAACTGTGGTTTCAAGGGCATCTCATCTGAGTGACTAGGGCGTCCCGCCCTCTGGCAACTATCACATGCTTGGACAAATTTCTTTGCAACTTTAAAAATTGTGGGCCAATAATACCCTGTATGTAACACTTTATGTGCAGTTCTGCAATCAGCAAAATTTCCACCACATGGTTGGTCATGGCATGCTTTCAATATATCAAAGATTTCATCTTGTCGAATGCACCTCCTGATTTTCATGTCTGCCCCTGTGTGAAACAAATAACCTCCAATCCAGGAAAATCTGGTACTTCGCTGGACAATCTGTTTTCACTCATTAAGGGTTAGATGTTTTGGTAACTTACCTACTGCCAGGTAATTGGTGACATCAGCATACCAGGGTGTTTGAACAGCAACAGCAAAGAGATGCTCATCTGGAAACTGATCTTCAACTGATGCTGCATCGATTGGTTTTGGCATTCTTGAGAGGAAATCAGCTACCGGGTTTTCTTTGCCAGATCGATCCTTGATTGTAATGTCGAACTCCTGCAATAAAATCAGCCATCTGGTTATTCTGCCATTTGTGATAGGTTTATTTGCTAAATACTTTATAGCAGAATGATCTGTGTACAAGATAACGGGATATCCAATGATGTAATGTCTGAATTTATTGATAGCATGTATAACAACTAGAAATTCCTTTTCTGTTACAGTATAATTTAATTCAGCACGGGATAGATTTTTGCTAATGTAATAAATGGCGTATGGTTTTCTATCCTCCTCCTGACCAAGGACCGCTCCAATGGCTGTATCTGAGGCATCGGATGATATCTGGAATGGAAAATCCCAGTTTGGTCCGCGAAGGACTGGGGCTGTAGATACAAGCTTTTTCAGATCATTGAAAGCACATTCGCATTTCTCTGTCCAAAGGAAATCAATATTACCAGTTAGTGCATACAATGGTGCAGCAATATGTGAATAATGTTCTATAAATCTTCTGTAATAACCAGAGAATCCAAGAAAGCTACGTACCTCTGTTTGAGT
>APFE031660630.1:78763-140893 GCA_000404065.3 Pinus taeda
CATGATCCATATGTCTAAAAATAGACTTGCACCAAAAATAGCCTGCGGGCCCACTTAGTGAAGGCGACTCTTTTCACTAAGCTCCATCATCTTGTTGCAATCTCAACATTATCAACTGAATTATATTTGAAATAAAAGAGATTACATCAAAGGAAATTTCTAATCTACTTGTAGGAATGGAAATGTTAACCTACTTTGCAAAAAATGTAAATACTAACCTACTTGCTCAAATGTAAATGCTACATTACTTTGGAGAAATGTAAATGTTGCACTACTTGCAAAAATGTAAAGGATACACTACTTGCATAAATGTAAACGTTAATCTATTTGTATAATGTAAGAGTTGCATTAAAAGGAAACCTAGTCTATGCATATAGGAAATAACAATGATTGAAATAGAAACTCTAGCTTAAGAAGCATAAAACAAAGAAAGAAATTCTAATCTACCTTTCTTAAGGTAAAGAGCATGAAATCAACCTTTAATCACTTCATTCAAGAGAGATTATATCCTAGCATCATATTTCATTAGGTTCTTCATAACGTAATCATAAAAATCATCATTATGTTATTCAATTCAGGAGCCTGTTCACTAACCCTAATTGCTGAAATTTGTTGAAATGGTAAAAAGGCAAGTGCTAAGAGGCATTTGGTCTTACTCAATCATGGTTTCAAAGCTTCATGGACATTATTTTGGGATAGGAGGCAAAAATAAACCTTCAAATACAATTCTTGTCATGTTTGGAGGGCTTTTACATGGTGCTAGAGGATGCTTTAGGAATTCCACAAGATTGCTACAAGATTGAATTTGTGAGAATTCTGAGGGTGAGAAAGTCCATATAAAGGTGCTAAAGGGTAGTTTAAGGTAGGAGAAAGTTGTATGTTTCCCTTGAAAATCTTAGTACCCTTCAAGGGCCCACCTTACACAATAAGCAATGAACACATAACCCTTCAACAAACCACAAATGTATTCTTAGTGAACGGTGTCATGGAGGAATTGTTGAAGTAGAAAGGAAGGAGATAGTGGTATGATAAGGAGTGTAAATGAAAATTCAAACCCTAAAAATCAACAATAGTACCTGCAAACCATGGAAAGCCACTCAATTATGCCAAACACTAGAGCATGTTTTTTTTTTTTTTTTTAAAGTAAAATTATTCTATTATTCACATTAACAGAGTACATTTACAACATGACTAGCAGAAAGAACCAGCTGCCCAGAAGGAGTGGCAGCATGGAACAAAGAAGTGTTCAGAAACTGAGAGGATGAACCAGTCCAATTTGCAGTCTCGCGCAGGGGAGCCAGAGGAGTCAAATTTGCAATCCCGCGCAGGGGAACCTGAGGAATCAAAAAACAGCTTGACAAAAACAGTGACCCAGGACCTTGACACAAAAACATAGACAAAAAAAATCCAGAATTGACCAAATGCCCTCACTATTAGGCCGCATAGCCTGAAAAGAAGCCTTAGTACTTGGGTTAGGCTTTAGGAGCCTCCTCCACAATCCTGCACCACCCAAAATCAGCCAAGTCCTGAGCTTGGACCTCCTTAGTCGCAGTCGAACCCGGGGGTACATGCTCCATATTTACGTCATTGCCATGGCTGGCCAGTGTCTCCATATCACTCGTAGAACCTGCAATTGGCGTCTCCATAGCTTTCGTAGAACCTACAATTGGCGTCGTTACTATACCCTGGTCCTCCCGTTGAACGCTGGATTCACCCTCATCTTGGGCCTCCTCAATGAAAAGCACCGAAACATGGGCACTGATCCAAGGACGGTTCAGTGAACTGTTGAATGTGAAAATTGTTGAGCCGAAGGAGGGCGAGGATGAGGACCCTGGAGAGCTGGAGTCCAGAAATTGGCTAGGCCTTAGAAAGTTGTCTCTTTCGTTGTGAGGGCTATGGCGCTGACGAGAAGTGTCTTCACCGGATGAAGGGCACGAGGACGCACCTCAGGAGGTGCCTCTGCAGCTGAGCATTCGCTGTCGAAGCCGAGGCATGACTGCAAGGCAGAACAGAGCCCCTTTGCCAAATGTAGAACTGGTGCCCAAAATAGCCGCGATTAGACCAAACAAAGTCGGGGGATTAGACCAAACACACAAACCTACAGACGGGCTAGGACCATACATGCAGAGACATGGACGAGTGCTCGAAACAACCGAGAGAGTCGGGAAATGGTCGGAGGCTTCGAGCCAGAGCCCAACCAAAACAACACCAGAAACAACAGAGTGAACCCATGGCAGAAACCGAATATAATGCGCCCTCCTCTGCCTCGAGACACTCCCGCTATAACTATGGCATTCATGGGAGCCGAGGAGTTGAGCCAAACATCGCGTGTGGAGGTGAACGGAGCATTAATGCTCCCCTGCTGCAATCCTTTAAACCATATCATGTGCCGCTGGTAATGTCCCTTACTCCACATGGAGTCATCTCGTCCACACATGGCTGGCAGGTGGCCTCCGTTCATCGCCAACTCCCATCCCATCATCTTGAATACAACCTCAAACACCCGCATCCGGGGGGGCAGCATCTCTTTGGACCAAAATATTGCATTCCTGTTCCTGATCATGATTCGATATTATGTCTAGAGTCCCTGTGATTAGAGTATGCTCATTTTCCATGCCCAAATTGGCCAGGAGGTCAGTGACCTTGTTGCCTTCCCTCTTAATGTGATTGAATGTGATGGCCCTGTTATTGAGAAGTGCTTGTTCTATGGCCTCCAGTCTAGCCTCGAGTCTCCAACTAGTGGAAATTTTCCTCGCATGAGATCCATTTAGGAGTTTCTTGGCCATGTTAATTAGGATCTGGGAATCTCCTTCAACCTCCAGGGGATGGAAGTTGTGTTTCCATGAAAGGAGGAGACCTTGCCATAGACCTTCCAACTCAGCCGAGTTATTGGTGTCCCACCCTATGTTTCCATAGTAGACCAGAAGAGGCAAGACTATGAGATTTCTGAAGATTCCGTCGAAACCTGCAGTTCCAGGGTTGCCCTTTGAGGCTCCATCAAAGTTGAGCTTGAAGGTGTGCTTTGGAGGGGCAGTCCAGGAGTCCTCTTTTATGTTGCTGCTTTTAAGGGGGCTTTATTGTGAGATTCCTAAGGGAGTTGCATGTTCCAATTAGCCCAGATGGCTTTCTCATTATCTAGAGTCGGAAGGTCATCCTTAGTCCATGAGTGGAGCATCAGAGTCTCTTTGAGATTCATACATAACTTACTCCGGATAATTTATAATGGGGAACTTTGATCTTTGAATATGCACTTGTTCCTTTCTTTCCATATGCCCCATAGGAGGAGCCCAGGAATCATCTTCCATAAATGATTGAGAATTTCACTTTTATATGGATTCTTTTGCCAATGACGCAAGGAGTTTGCAATAATGTCTGTCATTTTGCATCTTCTTTGACATATGAAGCTTTCCTTCTCCCACAAATGATTAGCTAAGGGGCATGAGTCCAGAAGGTGCTGGAGAGTTTCCTCCTGGGATTTACAATTGACACAGATAGAAGGGCCATGGTAGTTTCTTCGTCTAAGCTTATCCCAGGTGAGAATTTTCTGATGCCCGACCAGCCAAAGGAAGAGGGAAACTTTAGGCCATGAGCCTGAATCCCAGATTCTGCTCCAGATGGGATCAGGGGGCGAAGAGTTTGTGAAAATAATTTTGTAGGCCTCGGAGGAGGAAAAGGATCCTTTATGCTTGTAACCCCATCGAAGAATGTCCCTACCATCAAAGTATCTTATGCACCTTTTTTGAAGCTCCCTTTCCAGATTTTTTATAAAAAGGTGATCCGCATTTCTGATTAGTTGGTCACCTTGCTTCCATTTTCCGTAACCTTGCACTGTCTCCTGAGTCCAATGCCTCCAAATCTTTTCCTGTTGTTGTTCCTCCCCGATGTATTTTGGAAGCAGATTTAGAGTGCATCTAAGTTGTGGCATTTGGTTCCAGGCATCCGTCCAGAATCGAGTTGTTCTTCCATTTCTTACTTCCCAAAAACTATGCTGCTGAATCAACAGGAAGTGTTGCTTGGCAACATTCCATATTAGTGAACCTTTTGCATTGGGAGTGAATCTGATGAGCTCTTCCTGAGGTCTGTGATTGGTGTATTTGGCAGTCCAAATGGCGGCCCAAGGTTTTTCTGGGGAAGAGAGCCATTGCCACCAGATTTTGGCGCACATGATAGCATTGCTATGATTGGGATCCCTCAGGCCAATGCCGCCTTTTTCTTTAGGCATGCAGGCTGTGGTCCATTTTACCAGAGCCCATTTTCGGTTTGTAGCTAAATTCCCCCAAAGCAAGCTACGCTGTAGATCCCTTATTCTTTTTAGTACCCATTTAGGCGCTGCAAGGATTGAGAATAAGTAAAGCGACATTGCCTGTAGTACTACTTTTATGAGCACCACCCGACTTGCAATGTTCAGCGTTCTGTGTGTCCAAAGGTTGAGACGGGATTCAAGCTTCTTGATGAGAATGCGCTAGGAGGAGTGCTTGGTGGCCAAATCAATAAGGGGGGCTCCAAGGTACTTGGAAGGGAGAGTGGCTATGGGGAAACCCAATATCCGAGCTACAACATGCTTCACTATAGGCGGGGTGTGAAAGAAAAAAATCTGCGATTCGGTATTATTGATGCTGGTTCCTGAGGCCTCAGAGAAGTCATCGAATAGGGATTTAAAGCGGGAGGCTTCCTGGATTGATGGGTAGCCAAAGAGCATGTTTTCGTCAACAAACTACTGATGCGTTATAGCTGGGGAGTGGTGAATGGAGAGTCCTTTAAGTTGCTGGGAGAGGAGGGCCTGTTTGATGTGACGTCCCAAGCCTTCAGCCATTAGCACAAAGAGGAAGGGGGAGAGAGGGTCGCCCTGCCTGATTCCTTGAGAGGGACTGAAAGGTCGGGAGGGGATGCCGTTCACAAGAATGGAAAAGAAGGATGAGGAGATAAGACTCATAATCCAATGAACCCACATAGGTGAGAGTCCAAAGGCGTTTAACATTTTTTGAATGTATGTCCAACTGAGCTTATCAAAGGCTTTACAAAGATCAAGCTTTAGAATCATACCTAGATGTTTGGAGTGCTTAAGGGAGTGTATAATTTCATGCGTGAGGATAATGCCATCCAAGATCTGTCTCCCTTACACATATCCAGATTGTTTAGGCGAGATGAGCAAAGGGCAGAAGTGGCTTTAACCTGTTGGCGATGACTTTAGAGATCACTTTGTATATAACGTTGCAGAGAGCAATCGGGTGAAATTTATCTGGGGTGTTGGATTGCTCCTCTTTTGGTATGGTGCAATGAAAGTTGAGTTGACAGAAGGTAACAACCAATGAAGAGCTCTCGATTCCTCCACCATTTTCCAAACCTCAATTTTTATCTACTCCCAGAAGGTGTGAAAGAAGGTGGTAGTGAAGCCATCCGAGCCAGGGGTTTTTCCCTCCTTGAGTTGGGACATGGCTACATCCACCTCCTGGATTAGGATAGGTCATAGTAGTAGCTCATTGTGTTCCTCAGTGATAATTTTTGGCACATTTTGGGTGATTTTTTCTATGGCAGGTCGCCTATCTATATGGGGCTCTTGATGAACTTGTTTGAAATGACTTAGGAATTCATCCTCGATTTCTTCATGCTGTTCCACTCTTACCCCACCTTGATTCTGTAAGAAGGAGATATTGTTGTGCATTCTTCTTTGAACAGTGGTTCAGTGAAAGAATTTAGTGTTCCGTTCTCCCTCTTTCAGCCATCTAATCCTGGATTTCTGCTTCCATAATATCTCCTCCTGCTTTCTCCTCTCCTCTAGTTGAATGTGAATGTGTTGCTCCTGTTCCAGGGTCCCTTCAGTGTGTCCCCCTGTGATTATTTGTTTCTGGAGATCTGCCATTTCCTTGTTTAAGTCTTGTTGCGCCTTAAAGATGTTTCCAAAAGTCTCTTGCTTCCAGCGCTTTAATTGGGATTTTAGATGCTTGAGTTTCTGTTGGAACTGAAACATTTTGGATCCCTCTGGTGGTATGAAGGTATTCCAAGTGGTTCTGATGAAGTCTTTGAATGAAGGGTGGGTGAGCCAAAACTCTTCGAAGCGGAAGGGCCGCTTGGTGGTGTTGCCTAGTTTGTGCCACTGGAGGGAGATTGGCCAATGATCTGAGCCGGAATGAGGGAGATTTGCAGCCGCTATGTCTCCTCCCAAATGAACCTAGTTATCTGATATGAGGAATCTATCAAGTTTAGAAGCGATTTGGTGCTTCCCTGCTCTGTGATTACTCCATGTGTGCGTATCGTTACAAAATTGTAGGTCGATTAGAGAAGTGTTTTGGATGAAGTCTTTGAAGTGGATATTTTGTTTTTCCAACCTGCTTCTCCCCCCAAGCTTTTCCTCCAGCTTGGTAATCATGTTGAAATCCCCTCCAATGATCCATAGAGGATGCATTCTATTAATATTCAGAGCTTCTATTGTATTGAGTAGAGCTATTTTGTTTCCTGCTTCCTGCGGGAAATAAACATTGGTAAGGTGTCCATGTATATTGGTGCCTATAATGTGGAAGGTGGCCTGAATGATGTGGTGAGATGCATGAAAGTCAGAGATAGTTAGCGCTTGCGTATTCCAAGCAATGGCGAGCCCTCCTGATGCGCCTGAGGCATCTACTACCACCGATTGACAACCTGGCCATGCTTTAGAAAGGATGCTTCCTAGAGTACTACTGTTACACTTTGTTTCTTGAAGAAAGCATATTTGCGGCTTCTCCATCTTTATCATGTTTTTTAATATTCTTAGTTTCCCTAGGCTATTGAGCCCCCTTAAATTCCATGAAGTGAGCTTCATGATTCACTATTGATAGAGGGTTTGTAGTACTTTGTCAGTTTTTCATACCTGCCTGAGTCCACCAGGATTTTCCCTACTGCTATTGTTCGTTGGAGATCCATTCTTCTTCCCCTCTTTTTGGAGTCTTTTGGGGGGATGCCACCATCCCAATAACTGCCTGGCTAGATGCCTAGTTGTTTCTGTTGATAAGCCCTCGAGATGATAATTTCTAGTTTGTTGAGTTGAAGCTCTGGGATTTTATCATAATCCTTCTTTTTGCATGCTAGTTTGAGCTCAAGAATGTCTAGTCCTTCCATATCTATACTTTCTGGTTCTTCATCCATCTGTTGCACCTAACTATTTTATGTTGTAGATATATCTAAGCTCCGGGGATGGTCTGGAGTACCATCAACTTCCATATCATTTACTTTCCCATCAGGCCCTTTATGGCTCTCCTTGGTGATAGCCATATCACCCTTGGAGGTCTGTGAATTAAGGGGATAGCGAGAGAGAGGAGGATGAGTTGAGGAGGATATGGGCACGGAGCTGGGCTTTGAGATCAGGTTTTGCTCTTCAGAGGCTTGAGCAAGTATTTCAAAACTGTTGCTCGTAGCAGGTACAGAGGCAGAATCTTGTTGGGGTTTTTACCCGGTAGAGGGTTTTTTGTGCGCTCGTTTGCGGTTGGGTACTTTGGCGAAGCCATCATGGGTCAGTGTGTCAGAGGGGTCGGAGGCATTGGCCTTGGCATTTAGCGGATAGTCCCTGAAGAGATACCCGTGAGCATGACATTTACGGCAACGAAAAGGTACATGTTCATAATCCAAGGGTTGAATCCATTCATAGTCATCATGAGAAAGACTTACCGAGTCTGACAGGGCTTTGTCCAAGTGCATGAAGACACATATGTGGGCATAGGATGTGTATCTACCAAGCTTCGTCTCTTCTGCCACTTTTATGTATTCCCCTAGTCCATTGCCAATGTCTTTGAGCAGGACTTCATCCCAATATTCCTTTGGAAGTGAGTACATTCTGATCCACACTGGAGCCCAGGTGAGGTCTTCCTTGTCCGGGTTAAATCTTGCTACCCAATCCCTTAGATATAGTCCTACTGAGTTGAAAAAATATGGCCCCTCGTACATGATTCTGTACTTGTCTTCTAGGCATAAGAAGATCACAGTAAAGAACCCTTTCGGTCCTAGCTGCAATGTGACATGGCCCTTGGGTTTCCATTTAGCAACGATCCAGCCATACAGGGGTTTTTTTGTCGGCCAGAACCCTATAAATTTCCCAATGAGAGCATGATCCTTCATGTATTGGATTAGTTCCTTGATCTTCTGGCCGAGCAATTTTATCCTGGGCCTTTCGGCTGTTGTTGGTTTGCAAGTTTTCGAGGTGACCTTGGGCACTTCCTCTGGCTTGTCCTTTCTTTCTGGAGTTTCACTTCTCTTGTCTGTTTGATTAGCCGACACGTTGAGCTTGCTTTGCTGTGGGATCTCACTGTTAATCACCTCTTCATGAACCGATCCAAAAACTATGAACCCCTCTTGCCCTGGCGATGCGGAGTTTGCCTTGGGGGAGGGCAATGATACCCCCCCTTGGGGGGTGTCCATGTGCTCTGTGGTTATGCCTTGGATGCTTTGTCGAAAACCTGGAATTCAGGCCCTCGGTGGATGTTGCGCCAGATCAGTCTGCGCCATCTCAGAGAATCGCCAGAACCTTAGCTGCAGAGCTCCGTCCGTCCGTAACACTAGAGCATGTTAACAATGTGAGTTGTAGGAAATTGAAATGAAAAAGAAAGGATGAGTTGAATTTTATTTGCAATGTAACTATTACATTGAAAGAAAACCTATCTTGAACTCTACATAAGATCTCCATCCACAAGGGATTAAGCTTAATGGGACCAAACCAATCCTTCCTAGGGTTTGTTAAAAATACTCAGAGGGATTCATCTGAGGGATGAACTTCCAGATCAAGCATATGTTATCCTCGTCAAGCTTGTAAAAAATAAGGAGGTGCTAACTAGAAATGGTTGGGGGAATAGGGAAAACAAGGTACTCCACTTATTAATGGCAATGAGTCGCTCTTGAACATGACACTCTTCCACTTCATCTTTGTAATTGTTGGGTTGGGAAATTTTCTTTTCCTTTTGGTTCATCTCACCATATCAAAGCCTCTGCTTTCGGTTTTTGGTCAATGCTTCCAACTCCATTTAGTGTCAGTGATATGTTCAAGAGAAATCATTCAGTTGATATCTGCTACAATACTCTTAAGCCTTCATTATGTGTCTACAATTCCTGAACTATTTCCACGTCAACATCATTATGTCTCAAATCATAATACTCATTTCTTGTTGTTGATGGGGATACATCAAGGCCCTCCTGTGACAGGTCATTTCCTGTCAACATCAACTCATTATCCAAGAAGTTGAGTTAGGAACTCCCTTCGGTACCTTAGAACTTGCATACATCAATGGCAAGTTTCCTTGCTCTCAATGATAGGTTTTCATCAATGGCCTTCGACGGAAATATTATGTGTGGTCTTCAACTTCAGCTCATTCATTCACACCACATGGATTGTACTTTAGCTTGGAAACTACTAAACCAATCATTAATATACAGAAAATAGAGATGCAAAAAGAATACTAATCAGATTTCGAACAACTGGAAAAGAAAGAAACTGTATTTTTTTTCTTTCCAATACATTATCCTCAACCACACTTCACACAATAGAAGTGGTAGATAGATTTGTACAAGCAATTTTCATAAACAAATTCAGCTAAGAAAAGAAGAAAATGTTGCTAGGAAAGAAAATGCATAAGTAAAATACACATGAGAGAGACTAGAGCCTCTAGGTTGGGCCCTAATCCTAGGGGACTTATCCCTCTAAAACAAGCTCATATTGAAGATAATGGAATATTTCTTATTAACAGAAGATATTGCTCGAAAGAGAGATCGAGAGAGAGAGAGAGAGAGAGAGAGAGAGAGAGAGAGAGAGAAGTATAAAGCATCATAAAGCATAAAGCATCATCTTCTGTTAATAATCGTTTACATACTAATTACTGTGAAAGACTGTAAAGTAGTATTTTACGAGAAAAAAATCAAATTCTATAAATAGAGAGATATGAAAAGTAATAATTATGTTTAATTTATTTAAAAAGGAAATTAGGTGTGGTTAATGAGGTTCATTACAATAACATTGTGAACCTTAATGCCTTGTACATTGAACTTGAGCTTTGTTAGTTGATCCTATAATTGTTCCCACTGTGGAATTCTCTTGTTGGGTTGTCAACCACTACTAAAACATCCAGGCTTGATTACTTTGTTACCAAATGAGTGATGTCAATGGAGAAGGTTAAATCCGACCGTGTTTTTGAAATGGAAACGCTATCCACCAGGAGACTTCCCAATGTGGGGTTCTATAATTATCATGAAGAAGAGAAAAGGCAATAAAAACAACTGATCCGAGGATAAAACTACACAAGGTGAAACTCTTCCACTAGGTTGTCCGATGTCAATCTCATTGAGGAGTTAGGTGGTTGAGTGATTTGAGATTGTTGATCAAGTGAGAAATGTGTCATGGTGGGCCATCATATACACACAAAAAATATAATGTTTAGTTCATAAGAATATTAACAGTCGATATTGATTGAGAGGACCCGTCATCATCAATGTTTAAGGGGTAGATATGGGACACAATTGTGATTAGTGCCAATCCATTTTTACCTAGTTAATGAATGTTAACAATTGTTCCCCACTTTCTTGGACTTAAATCCACCATTGAGGGGTTTGCGATACAATTGATTTGGTTGAGTTGGTTTATACACCAATGTGGTCATGGTTATGGTGTTGGAACCATACCCACTAGGGAACTGCCACTTCCATGACATTCGTGCTTTGGAATCTTTGCAAAGGGATGGCTAATGAAGGATTAAGTTAGTATGACCATGGTTCTAGTGTGGGAACCCTATGCACTAGGATACCATCAACCAACCAAAATTGTGACACAATGCTCTACAGTGGTGAGATTGAGATAATGCATCCACTCCAATGTGATGTGGAAAGTAACTGTAGGCCTCATAGTGGTGATAAATGTGATGACATGGGCTATTTTAATAGGCCATGGATTCTATCAAGAATAACTTTTGATTCAAGACTCAAATTGAGATAAATTTTGTATCTTTGGAAAGCTATTGATGAGTTGATTAAAAATGTGGTGTCAAAGTTAATTATACAAGCTTTCAAATATAAGTTTTTAGTAACCTTGTCTTCATAACATACCTTGGAGATTGGTTCAAATAGGTAGCAACTTCCTCAACTTGAGAATCCTTTAAGGGGGTGGAAGGGAGAATTGTTACAAATTGTCCCATGAGAAGTAGAATAAGAAACTTGGTCAACCTAGCAGCATACTAGAGTTAGAAGAAATAATCAATTATGTTAACGTTTGTAATATATTAAATTAAGACATGATGAATTATATTCATTTAGCCACATAAATTAATAAAGTGAAGGTTTTGATATATTCAAAATTGCTCGAGGTAAAAATTATATAAAAGGGGCTTCATACGTCATGAAAAGGGGTTGCTTATTATTGTCATTCATGTTGTTGTTAATGTTAAAATTATTTCTAATCATTAAAAATAGTAAATGCTTCATATTTTGAACTTTTTTAAGAATAATTTTGCATGTATTGATGATTTTAGATTAGAATAATAAAATACTCTTTCTTTTTAAATATAACTATTATATATTTTACATAAATAATAATATATTTTTATATCACAATATTGATCTGGCTTGAATCATTATAATTGTTTGTCATTCATCTCGATGGTTTCATAGTGGAAAAAGTGAAGGAACCATCTCTTAGGATTGTTTTTATTGGTAGGAACTAGTTTGGAAAATTGGCATCTGAAACTTTCCGAGAGCATTTTGAGGCATCAAATTATATTTTTTGGGGTAAAACTTTGCCACTTTAGCACCACAACTATTTTCACTGTTCTAAACATATATACCTTTCTAATGATGTAAGAATCAGGTCAATCAAATACTTTATGTAAAATTTATGCCACTCAGAAGTTGACCTCCAGGTTTTCACCACCATAATTCAAGAGGATGCCATGTTAGCCCCCATTATTCATAGAAAAAGGACTAGCCATGTGATTATGATGTAGAAGACTCTATAATATTTTATATTGTAACTCCTATTAAAGAGTTGAGGTAGTCAAACCTAACCACTAGTAGGTTATTGAGTTGTGTTATAATTGGCAAACTAGGAGGAAAAGGGGTCCATTCTTTCAAGTGAATTTTTTCCATAGCTTAGCAAAATGAGACTAGAGGGATAGGAGATGGAGAACATAAATATGATTTGTGCACTATTCTATCCCACTGGCCATAGGCCACACTTCTTTATACTCATATCCATATTTCCATTCAAAGAAAGTGAGCATAACAACCTCAACTTCCAATTGGGTTTTTCTCCCGAAAGGGTTTCCCAGGTCATATCTTGTGTCAAAAGTGTGTATGAAATTTTATTCCTGTGTTCTCTATTTTCTATATAATTTTAAATTCGCATGCATGCACTATTAGTTGTAAATATACACATCCAGAAATCTAATAAAATTGTAATAGTGTAGAATATTAGATTTTAAGTATAATTTTGATCAAATATGTTGTGATGAACTATCCAGTGGAATATCCATGGAATTTTATGGGTCATATTGGTATTCGAGAAGGTTTTTTTTTAAGTATATTGTGGATATTTATATGGGATCTAGATGCAGGACTAAATATCATAAAACCCTAATCATGGCCAATGAATCTATGAATAACCCTCGTGATCCTGCAGAGGAGAGGTTTTCATAGCTGGAACAATAAGTTGTGGATATAAATCATAATGTAAATCTCCTTGGGGCATCCCTGAGAAATAAGCTTGGGATATTTACAGAAGGTGGAGGTTCTAATGCAGAGGAAAAATCAGAAGGGGGATTAAGAGATAAAGAAGATACAAAGAGCCGACTAAAGAAAGAACTTGAAAAAATCCAACCTAGTTCGAGTGTAGTAAAAAAATCACATCCAATATTCAAAATGAAATTGGAGGTCTATATCAAGTTTTATCATCGATTCTCTAAAGCTAAATAATTGGTTGTAGTAACTAAAATTGTATTTCAATGTACATCAAATTAGGTAAGAACAAAACATTTCTTTTGTTCAACTAAAATTAAAAGGAAATTCCCTAACTTGGTGGGAAAGCCACATGGAGACCCTAAGGTAGGAGGGAAAGCCTCTAGTGAGTAAGTGGGAGGACTTCAAAACCTTCATTAATTCACAGTTTTACCTTATTGGGTATGTAGATGACCAATGGATCTGGTGGCACTACTTCAGGAAAAAGTTGAGGTGAAGCATATAGGAGTACACAATAGAATTCAAAAATATGGCCATAATTTTGGGTATCTCTCCAAATAACTTAGATGTACTCAAGTATTTTGGGGATATGCACTACCATCTATGAGAGAAAATGATGTTTTTCAAGCAAAAATTAGTGGATGAGGCCTTTGTACAGGCACAATACCTAGAGAACACAGGTGTGAAGAAAGTGAAATCAAGTGGATCAAAGTAGAAGGACCAATAGGACACTTCTAAGGAGGGAAAGAAGAAGTAGAAAGAGGTAAAAGATAAAAATATGGTAGCCACAACACACCAATGCAAATATCCCAGTAACCACTACAACTATTATAACATTGTCAACCATAAAGAGGAGAAGTGTTGGAAGTTGTATCCAAAGCTAAACCCAAAGAAAAAATAGAAAGACAATAAGAAGAAGAATCTCATGGCCACTAATTCAAGTAATCAAGTTGAAAGTAGCTCAGATGTGGATGAGAATATCATCTATACATCAATGCAGAAGGAAGTGAATCTGTGTAGCCTTCAACAACAGGAAGAAACAAAAATGACCAAACTCTTCCATATAAAGATACATGTTAAGAAGACAAAGTTTGACGCTCTATTTGACTCGGGATCACAAGAGAATCTTGTTACAATCGAGTTGGTCAAGAATTTCGGGCTAGAATTTTATGATCATCCAAGCCCATATCCATTGGGATAGGTAAATAAAGATGTAGAGCTAAAGGGAATAAAATAGTGCAAAATTAGATTTTCCATTAATGTATATTTTATTGATGAAGTAGAATCGGATGTGGTTCCCCTTGATGTATGTGGAGTCATTTTTGGGTGTCCCTAAATGTATATGAAAGATGCAATATTCATGCAGAGATCCAACCAGTACTATCTCGTCGGGCATGGAAAATCGTTCACCATCAATGCACACATAAGAAAGTCAAAAAATTTGCTAGTAAGTGACAACCAAGCTAAGAAATTGATCATTTCCAGCAAGAAGTATATTTTATTGGTTTTAAGAGAAAATTAATTTATAGAAGTGCCAGTAAGAGGAAAGGCATCCCTAGAGGTGTGTATTAGAAATGGAAACAACAACTGGTATATTTTCTACACGCATACAGGGGTGTGTTTTGAGATCTTATTGTTGGACTATCCATTACTAAACATTGGGATGTATTGGAAGTATGTTATAGAAGCAAGTGAGGTGAAGAAATAGTTGCAATAGCTACTGGAATAGGGTGTAATTCAACTAAGTAAATCACCATGCATGTCACCCCTCATCGTTGTGCCAAAGAAGGATGGGACTTGGCAAATGTGTGTATATTACAACGAATTGTAAAAAGCGAGGCTCAAGAAGAGGTACCACCTACCCAGAATAGATGATCTTCTAGATCAATTGCAGTAAGAAAAATACTTCACCAAGCTAAACCTAGATTTTGGATATCACCGGGTATGAGACAAAGAAGAAGATACCTCGAATACCACCTTTAAAATGAAGCAAGGTTTGTATGAGTGGTTAATCATACCATTTGGCCTATGTAATGTGCAAGCTACATTTATGAGATTAATGAATGATGTATTGCACCCTTTTATAGATTCCTTTGTTACCATCTATTTGAAAGATATACTAGTATAGATCACATCTCACATTTGATTCAGGTGTTGGAGACATTAAATAAGCACCAACTACTAGTGAATATTAAGAAGTGTGAGTTTGCACAACATTCTTTGGTGTATCTGGGGTGTGTGATAAGTGGTGAAGAGTTGCAGATACATCCTACCAAGATGCATGCCATCATAAAATGGTTGGTTCCTGCTAATGTTTATGAGGTCAAGAGTTTCATTGGGGAATCACTATACCTAAGGAAATTCATAGCCTCATTTTTAGCAATAGCAACACCACTCCATGCCATAATAGTAGGTGGAAAGAGTTTCTAATGGGGAAAGGGTCAGTAGAGGGCTTTCAAGGAGCTAAAGAGGAAGATAAGTTAAGCACCGATTTTGGAATTAACAAACTTACAAAATCCATTTAAAGTGGAGACAGATGTGAGTGGGAATGCCATGGGCGTGGTCTTAATGCAAGAAGAAAGGATAGTATGCTACCATTTTGAATTATTTCATGGGGCAGTTTTAACTACCCTACCTACGAGAAGGAGCTCTATGCCTTTTGCAAGCTATGAAGAAGTGGAAGCACTATATTATGGGAAAGGAGACAGTAATTGACACAAATCACTTGCCACTATAGTACCTACAGACCCATAGTAAGCTATGCCAGACCAACCATTACAAGTGTATAGGGTTTCATTAATAGTTTCATTTAGCAATTAAGTGTAAGAAGGACAACACAAACAAGTTGGTTGACATTTTTCAATGCCACCCACATCAAAGATCATAGCTTTGGGGACTCTTATGCACATGGAGCCATTCACCCATAATGCATATATAGAGGCATACTTATAGGATGAGGTCTTCAACAAGGTGTTTCAGTAGTTGTAGATCCAGAGTCCGTGCACAATGGTGACAACATTCTTGACTACCATCTCCAAGATGGGTTACTCTATAGGCCGGATAAGTTATGTGTTCCTAAAGGTGAGCGAATGTAGTTGATTAGAGAGGCTCATACCTCAAGGATTGCAAGGAACTTTGGTGTAGGGAATATTGTGGCCAACTTACAAAGGTATGTGATTTGGCCCAAGATGCAAGAAAAGGTAGCTAGGTTCATAAGAAGATGCATGCTTTGTTGTACCAAAAAATGTAACAACAGGAAAGAAGGTTTATATCATCCCTTACATGTACCCACTCATCCTTGAGAAAGCATTTCCATGGACTTTGTGGGAGGCTTATCAATAACCAGGAAGGGACATGACTATATGTTTGTCGTAGTTGACAGGTTGAACAAGATGTTTGTTTTGATGCCGTGTGAAAATATCATCAGTGGGAAAGAAGCAACAAACTTATTCTTTAGACAAGTTTGGGTGCACTTTGGGATACTAAGGAGCATTATTTTAGATAGGGACACAATATTTCTCAGTACATTCTAGACTACAATGTGGGAGAAGATGGACACTAAGTTGAAGAGATCTACAACATTCCATCCACAAATAGATGGGAAGACAAGAGTAGTCAATAGGACCTTGGTGTAGCTTCTGATGTGATAAAACTAGAAGCATATGAAGAAATCGGATGAAAATATGGTATATATAAAAATTCCTACAATTGAGTAATAAAAAATTATATAGGAAAGTCCCCACTTTAAGCTTTCTTTGGATGTTTTCCACCTTCACCTTTGGAAATTACATATGGGAAGCAAGCAAGAGTGAGGGAATATCCTACAGGGGAAACCTTGAGGGCTAAAACATTTATAGAGAAGATCGGGTGGATCCATATACCAATACAAGAGACACTGTAAAAGTCACAGTAGAAATATAAGGCCATGCATGATCAATCTAGAACAAATAAATTATTGAAGGTGGGAGAGAAAGTATGGATACAATTGAACAAGAGCCTATAGGGATCTATTAATAAAATCAACGATCTAAGGGATGGTCCCTTTGAGATATTGGAAAAGGTTGGTGATAATGCCTATCGAGTCAATTTACCACCATAGATGCACATTTACTCAGTTGTGAATGTAGAGAATCTGAAACTCTATGAGCCTTCCCTTCTATTTCCATTCTTCTCAATGGGGCACAAACATTAGGTCATCATTTTCTAACTCTTTTTGTCATGCTCACTTGCATAAGGGATGGTGGATCTTTGTTGATTTATCCTTCACTTCGTCATATTGTTGTTCACTCTAAAAAAAGTGCTTATCTCATCAATATTCTATCTCAATAACACTTGATCTCCTTAGATGCAGCCTTATTCAAGTTGGGTTAGGAATTCTCCCTCTTAACCTTTGACTTGTCAAATATTGTATTTAATTTAAAAATTAAGTGCTTGGAGCCACTACTACCATTATCATCCATCATATTGTTTTTACAAGCTTGCTGTGCTTTGAAAATAACTTCTTTCAGTACTAATGGCACAATTGAATAAGTTGTTCTATATGAAGGCTCATTATATCGTCAATCCTCTAATAGGTGCATATTCGTCAAGTACTCCTCTATTAATTGATTCTAATTTCTTTTGAAATTGTGCATAGTCCTTCTCAAGATCTCCTTATATAATTTCTACCAACATTCCTCCTTACACTTCATACTAGGTGATTACACATAATTTATTTCCTTTGCCAAAAGGTAGACAAATGCTTATCCTTTATTATTTAAACCTTTGAATTTTTCTCTTGGTTTTTGCCTAGCCTATTGCGAGTTTTTCCATCACTATGACCCCCATCAATCATGTTGCTCAATTGATTCATCAATATCCCTAAGAGAACTTGCCAGTTGCGAGAAATACCCCTTAGTATTATCACATAAATTGGTCATCGATATTATCATGCTTTCATTGTTCCCTTCACGCTTCAATTTTATATTCCTTAAAGGAATCATATAGGTTTTATTAGCTACACCAATGCTAAATTTGACCTTATGTTCAATTATCAATAATCTAGGAACTACCGTGAAAATACTATCTTTAGGCTAAGGCATTTCCCCCCTTTCGCTAGTGAAGTATTCCTAATTTCTATTTTTATCTTATTCATTCTAATGGGCTAATTACCTTTGTAATTTAATGCAACCATACTTCCTACAATTCCTTAAAATGTCCATCATCAATATGATTATAAATCTTCATTGACAATATTTTTTTCCTAATAGGCATTGTCCTTATTTAAACCCGATGGTGATCATTATTATGTTCTTATTATTGAAATACCACTATGATTCCAAATCCATTTATCATAGGTTTCTTCATTCACAATATACCTCTAAAGTGCTATGTTATTTCAATATCCGTCATCATGTTCTAGGATATGGTATTACTCTTTTATTTATTTTTACACTCTTTTATGAAGCTTGCACTCTCTCCCCTTAATACTTATTTCGTACTCTTCCGTGTTCATATCATCATTCCATGTTAGTCATCATTATTAGGCCCACCGTTTATTATCACCATTGCAAAATTGATAAGTTGATTTTGCTTCTTTTCTATCAATTTATTTTAGTGTCTACAATTTTACTCATATCTTCATTTGCTTCATGCTTATCTTCCAAGGGCACCTATTTCTTCAATCATATGCTCCATATCTTATGTTAAGCTATGGAATTTCTTGGTCCACCTTGTAAGTAATAGAGATTCATAAATACAATAATTATTCTTAAAACAACAACTTATCTACCTTAGTTAATTCATTTTGAAGATAGATAAATATTAGTGCATAAAAATAATCATTAACTCTATGCACATTTATGAATTTGATATTCCCCTTCAATCATTTATTACTTTTTTATTCTTCGCCTCTTGAAGAGACAACTTACTCTAGAACAAGGTCAAACACTATCCCTTTAAAATTTTATTTATGACCCTATTTTTATCCAATAGTTTTCCTTAAATTTACTTAATATTGTAAGTTAAATCCACTTTTGCAAGAAATCCTAAACTACAATTACCTCTTTACTCATGTAAATATATTGTTTCTCATTGCAAAATTAAATTTATTTAAGAAATCTTTCTAACTCTCCAAAATAATTAGCCACTATTATTTTTATTGCAACTATTAAAAAGACATTAACTCCAATAAAAAATATATCTTAAATACTAATAATATTACTATTAAAATAATAATCTACCTCAAACTTAAAAATGATTATATTATTATTAATTAAATGATTCTATTATTATTTATTAATTACTAAATGTATTACTATTCAAATATTAATCTATTTCCAACCAAAAAAATATATTATTATTAACATTACAAAAATTTAATAACATGCATTTTTTATCTCCTTCCAAAAACCATTTAAAACAATAAACAAGTTTCCAAAATTTATAACCTACCCACTCATAGAATTAATTAGCATACTCTATGACTTGCATACAATTGGGGACTTGATTCTTGAACTAACCATCATACATCACTTTTTTTTCTCGCCTTTGTATTATAGATAAAAAAACAAAATTCTTTCCGTCGCATGCAAATAAAGCAAAATTATGTCCAATAAAAAAAAATGTTCAAATATATAATAGAAATTATCATTTTTATTTATTAATTGATAATTGCATTTAAAAACAAGTTCATGTCATCACCAATTTATAATTTTCATGCTATGCATATTTCATTAATTATTTTTTTTTAAATTTAATCATTATAAAATTAATTTTTAGATCATATTAAATATTTTCTAAATTTAAGTATGGCTCGTAGATAGTTGTGTCTTGCAAGAAATTATGGTTTCGTTAGGCGACGAGGAACACGGCAAGTCAATCTCATGCGCGGCTTTGAAAAATATTGTGTTTATCTATATTAATAGAGTAAAGTGAAGCAGAAAAAACTATTTTAAAACTCAAAACTACCATTACATTAAGGTTTATAAACCAACTATATATATATATATATACACTTGTTTGTTTCATGTTCTAAATTGCTAAATAAGAAATATATGATGATTAAAAAAATCAATATATATATATATATATATTCTTGATATTTTTTAAATATATATTTTTTGTCGTAATAATATTATTTTTAATGATAATTAGTAATTTAAGTATTCTTAATGATAATAGTAATTTAATATGTGAATATTAGATATATATATTATTTATTTAGTTATATATAGACATACATAAGATTTAATTTTAAATATTTTACTTCTCTAGTATAACAAAGTCTCATAGCAACCCCAAGGGTTAGCTTAGTTGGTCAAAATCAGTGCCCCTCCATCCAGAGGTCACACGATCCATTCTCCCCTAAGCCTTTGGGGTTAGGCCTAGCTAGTGGGCTGCGGGACTAGATTCCCTTCATGGTCGATCAACCTGGACATAGAGCCTTTTTCGTCGACGTTGACCAGGGTGTCCGTGAACCAGAGTAAAAAATAAAAAATAAAAAATAAAAAAACAAGGCCACATAGGGCTAGATTCCCTTCAGGTTCGATCAACCCTAGTTTCCCTTCATGGTCGATCAACCCAGATTTTTTCATGGACATAGAGCCTTTTTTGTGGACAAGGCCACATAGGGCTAGATTCCCACATAAAGCCTTTTTCGTGGACAAGGCCACATAGGGCTAGATTCCCTTCAGGGTCGATCAACCCTAGATTCCCGCTAGTTTCCCTTCATGGTCAATCAACCCAGATTTTTTCGTGGACATAGAGCCTTTTTTTGTGGACAAGGCCACATAGGGCTAGATTCCCACATAAAGCCTTTTTCGTGGACAAGGCCACATAGGGCTAGATTCCCTTCAGGGTCGATCAACCCTAGATTCCCTTCATGGTCGATCAACCCAGATTTTTTCGTGGACATAGAGCCTTTTTCGTGGACGTTGACCAGGGTGTTTGTGAACCAGAGTAAAAAAAAAAATAAAAATAAAACAAGGCCACATAGGGCTAGATTCCCTTCAGGGTCGATCAACCCAGATTAACCAGAGTAAAAAAAAAAAAAAAAAAAAAAAAAAAAAAAAAAAAAAAAAAAGGCCACATAGGGCTAGATTCCCTTCAGGGTCGATCAACAGACTTTTTCGTGGACATAGAGCCTTTTTCGTGGACGTTGACCAGGGTGTCTGTGAACCAGAGTAAAAAAAAATAAAAATAAAACAAGGCCACATAGGGCTAGATTCCCTTCAGGGTCGATCAACCCAGATTAACCAGAGTAAAAAAAAAAAACAAGGCCACCCATTGACCAATGTGTCCATGAACCAGAGTAAAATAAAAATAAAAATAAAACAAGGCCATATAGATAGTGTTCCTACCCCCTAGTTTAATTATTGAACTTTGAAAGGTAGTTTAAATATATTTAAAGTAAAGTAGAAGAAATAAAGATATAATGGGACAAAGTGGTTAACTATTGTGTACAAAATTGACGCAATTTACCCAAAGAATTTGTCATGTAGTTAACTGGACCATTGAATTTATTGAGTATGAGTGGAATGGATAGATTGACTATTGTGGTATGAAATTGGTCCATCTTGCTAGAGAATCTGTTGTGCAGTGGACTATAGCATTGATGTTGATAAAGCAGTATTTGTGGTGTGGCCAGGTGATTAATTATTTGGTAAAAGTATTTGATGTCTCATGCTTAAATGCTTTTATTAGTTAGTTGCTTTTGTTTTAGTTGAATTGTCTAATAAAATTATTCATTATTTATGTAGTTAAAAATTTTCTATGACCCATAATTATATATATCACTAATATTATATATATATTATATATATATATATATATATATATAATATATATATATAACCTTATTAATATATTAAAATAAAATTAGGGTACTATTGTATTATGTGCTAATATTATTATCTATTGAGTTTTTAACTTATATGTTACCTATAATATATTAGCTAATTTATAGGTATATTATTAGTATATATACTTATTATATAATTAGGGGTCTAAAATATGTATTTAATTAGGTTATTTTAATAATGACTTTAATTATTATATATTATGTATAGTCTTAATTTAATATTAGTAGTTAATTATAAGATACTAACTAAAATTATTATAAGGGTATAATGTATTATCATATTTTATATGTTAAAGTTATAATTACGATAATAATTATTAATAAGAATACCACCATATAGTAGGGTTATAAGTTTAATTGAATTATTTGGCGAATATAAGTTAATGCTAATATTAAGACTACTATAATAGATAAATAAAAATAATAAGGATATCATATCCCTTAAGGATATTATATGATGAGGCCTCAATATTATACTATTATAATTTAAATATAATGGTTATAACTATATATCTTATAATAAATCTTATAGTTAATAAGCTTAGGCAATTCTTATTATACAAATAAGAATCTTTAAAACCAAGAAAAATGAATAATAAATTATTTAATATTTATCTTTAATCTTCAAAATCGATTTATAGAGATCATGGAACCATTAGATGTTAATCCATGGATCAATATAACTATCAATATAAAAAAAAACATGAATCATTAAATTGCATTATATGTAAAATATTAATCATTAAATTACCTTTTATCTAGAATAAGAAAAATGAATAATAAATTATTTAATATTTATCTTTAATCTTCAAAATCGATTTATAGAGATCATGGAACCATTAGATGTTAATCCATGGATCAATATAACTATCAATATAAAAAAAACATGAATCATTAAATTGCATTATATGTAAAATATTAATCATTAAATTACCTTTTATCTAGAATATTACATGTTACTAATGCAAACAATACACACTAACAAACACACTTTACCAAAACAAATATCAAATTACGTTGAACCTAAATCCTTTTAAATATTTAAATATCATGAAAAAAGATAAATTTTTATTTTTATTATTATTATTTTTTAAATATAACATTGAACGCTAACATAGAATTTTCTTTCCCATTAATAAAATAGAATGAAAAAGTTTACTATTCAATAAATTATGTTAAATATAATTCCTATAAACAATCCATTTATATGGATTTTCAAACCATTGTTTTAATGTTGGATATGACTCAAACAATTGTTTTAATGTTTGATATGACTTTGGTAGATTTACATTAACAAGAAGAATAAATAATAGCAATGAAATAAAAAACCACACATCATTTAAGTTTGACTTGTCTCTCTTCTGATTTATTATAATAATGCAATTTGTAATAAATGAAGCTTATCTAAGTACACTAATGTGCATGAGAGGACGACTACACTCATTTATGGCAAGGGCTAACCAGCCTGCCATAGGGCATTACATGTGATGCCCTGGTACATGCAGGCTATATAACAAAATAACACAGCCTCATTGGCTACATAAATTAAAAATAAAAGCTATATGTTATTTTGTTATATAGCCTGCATGTACCAAGGCATTTAATGCCCTATAGCAGGCTGGTTAGCCCTTGCCCTCATTTATTATAATAATGCAATTTGTAATAAATGAAGCTTATCTAAGTACGCTAGTGTGCATGAGAGGACGACTACACAATGTCAACCAAAAATCCAATGGAAATGGATGATTCATGAATTCCAATAAAGGCGATTGCACTGCAATTTGTTTTACCATTTATCTAAGTATATTTTTATGTTACATAAAAATATTTAGTTTTTGTTCTCTTAAATTTTTTATTAATATAGTTTAAAATATATAATAAAAAATATTGAAATCAGTGTATTATTTGAATGTTTAAATTATTTTTAAAATATATTAAATTTGTGTATTAATTTATTTTTTTTAAATTATATTTTTAATTTAAGAGATATAATAAAAATAATTGAAATTGATTTATATAATTTGCTATTTGCTATTTGAATATTTTAAATTAATTTTAAAATATTAAATTTATTTATTAAAATAAGATTTAAACTAATGATGAACAAAAATTAATTTTATAATTTTTTATAAAAAATAATATAAAATAATCTTATATTTCAATTCTTTAATTAAATATAAGATATTTTGCTATTTCAAAAATGGCAAATCACAACCAATGGTTTCACAAAATATATTGACTAGCCAGAGTTCTATTAGTATGTATGAAAAATAGTGCTCCAACATCGAAATAGGTTAGGTAGCTAATGCATTTATGAAATTGGTCAATATCTCTATGGGAACTACAAATTGCTAAGAGATTACACAAAGTTTAATGAATACACAAGTTTAATGAATACACGCTGCATTGAATGGATCCATTGCTTTGGCTATGTTTAATGGAAAATGATTTTAGTTTTATTTTTACAATAATAATAATTTATTATTTTTATAATTTGGTTGTGAGCTATCACTTTGTTCTCTCTCATCCATCTGTGTCCGGTTTGGTTAATCTATAACACAGGAAACCCAAGACTTTTTGGGCATTAGGGTGTGTTGTAAACGCCTTAATATTTTTATTTTCAAGTTTTAATAGTAATTTTAAGTTTTAAGTAAATCTCATTGAGTACAATGATCTGTTATGGTGGCGGCTAGAGGGGCGGATTCCCCTTTCCCGTGAGTCTACTCTTGCTAAAATCATAGGAACTTAGTATACCCGACTTGCAGCTAGTTGGTTATGCTCTTGGTGTTATAGTGACAGCTATGAAGTTTGATCTTGGGTCTCCCTTCAATTAAGCCTAGCAATTACCAATTCCACCATATAGTTAAAAAATAATTTTAAGTTTTAATTTTAGTATTTAAATTTTATTTTTAATTTTTAATTAATATAAAAAAATTAATTAAATATATAATATTATGCTAATAGAAAAGATGATAAATCATAGTTTGATTTCACAAAATATATTGACTTGTGAGAGTTCGGTCCTTATGTAAACTAAACCAAGGACGAGCTCCCTCAGATCGATGTAAGAAGCGAGGATTTAGTTTCCAACAGCCTTAATGGTGGATACCGAGTTTTGTTACGGAATCGACAGGTCATTAAGAATTGAGAGCTACTTTGGCAACAACAAAAAAATATTTTTCTAATTTGTAATTTGAAAAAAGCTAACGTAAGTTTTATTCATGCAATGAAAAGTTACTAATTTTTAAAGTTTTAATTTGCTTGATATTGAATTTAAGTACATCTTGAAAATTGGATCACGATACTAAATAAATTCGTATTTTAACCATTAAATGCTCTTGCCTTGACTATAGTGAGGGAGATGTTTGCGTGTGGGTTAAAACGAATTTAGGTTGTAAAAGTCAACTATAGTAGTTGGGGGCAACCAAATACAAATATGTGTGCTACTTACCAGTGGTTTGTGGGTAGCCTCTTCGCAATATTTATGAACTCATAGTGGCTGGTACACCAACATCATTACACAATAAGACTTGAAATGTTTTGATTAATGAAAATGTAGGGAAAAAAAATTAAAATATTTGAAAAAAAATCTAATTAATTTCTAATGTTGACTTTAGAGAAAATTGTTTACTTTTTTAGTCAAACTAGGATTAATTTCTATCCAATACGTTATATTTCCATGGAAGGATAATAATTATATTTCTATTTTGGAATTTCTATATTTTTTATTTGACCATACTCAAAAGTTTCTAATGCTATGGAGAGCATGATAAGGCTTTATAGGTTTCACAAGCTCTAACCTTGCTCTAATACCATATGTAAAAACACTAATTTAAGATATACAAATAATTACATTAAATTATATAATTAATAATCAACACACAACTATTACATTAATTAACATTGAGTTTCCAAAAAACCGTGAGCAAAGGTGACTTACCTATGGCAATGATATTCCTTACTTGTGATTTCGGAGTTGAACGCTATTGGAATCCCGCTAACCGCAACAACATTTTGGGAATGACTCTCCACCAAACCACTGGCTCAACTACACATAATCTTCTACAGTTGGCCATCCCTGATCCCTCAATCAACATACTACTACTAGGGAATCCTTTGTCTCACAACACTTTTCTCCTAGAGAGTGGAGGAAGGAATGATGATTCTCATCTTCCTGGTGGTCTATGGGAAGGGGTTTGCATACACACATTCCATGTGTCAACATGTATCTTTTATTTCTCTATGTTAAGTTTTAGTTAGTTTAATCTCTTAATTTAATTCTTTCTTATTTTATTTCTTTTTACTTTTTGCTGAATTTACTTATTTTTAATATTTTTATAGTTCTCTTAGTTCAACTCTTTGTTATTTTATTTTACTTCTTGTTAACACTAATTTTATAGTTTACTTTTATATATATTTATTTAGAACTTAAGTATTATTATTTAATGTTTTATTTATTTATTATTATTATATTCTCTTCATTATTTATTATTTATTTTTGTTATTACATTTCTTTTAATTTTCTATTATTTATTTATCATTATTATATTTTCTTGAATTTCATCATTTATTTGATTATATTTTTATTATATTATTATATATTTATTTATTATTATTATTATTATGGGACATTACACCTATACTCAACACAGATCCCCCACTTCCCATTTTTCTAGGGTACTATGACAAGAGGGGACACACATTCACTATCTGAAAGGCGATAAATGAATCTTGCATCCAATGAATTTTGTAGTTTCTCTTTCACAATGTCTTTAAGGGCATGATTCATTCTCCTCTGGGCTTGGTGCATAGGTTTACATCCCTCTTTATTGTTGATGTGGTGGGTACAAACTGAGGGATGCACCCCATTCATTTTCTTATATTCCCAGGAAAAAACATCAAGATGTCATCTTAACATACTGCACAATTGGTCTTCTTACTCTACTGAGAGGGAAGGATTTATTTTCAAAGTTTTAGATGGACTAATTTCCACAATATTAGCATGCTATTGATCGTAATTAGTAGTAAACAATTCAGCACATGGATTTTTTTAGGTTTCCTTAGGGATTCTTCCATTAGCTGATCGATTGGCATGGCATAAGGAGGTTGGTTTTGCAAGAAGTTATATGTAATCCTCATCTAGCTACTTGCTTCCTACATTAGTGTCTAATGTACAAACTGGGTAGAGTGATGATTGATAAAAATATTCATCTTCCTCTTCCTCTCCCCACAAAGGCAAGTCATGTTCAAGAGAGGGTTGAGCAGAGGGACATAATACAAGTTTCTTTGTGGGATTCCCATTTTTAGTAGTCATGTTTCCATCCCTGCAACTAATGTAAGCATAAATAGTAGCTAACAATGGTCTCCCTAAAATGAGAGGGTACCCATTAAACTTGGTTTTGGACCGGAGGACAAGGAAGTCAATGGGATACTCCTAGGAGTCAATGGAGGACACCACATCCTTAATAATAGTCAGGGGATACTATGGATATGTTTGCAAACTACAACACTATAGTGGTCTTTCTCAAAGATCCTTGGAGGTTGAGCGTCAACATAGATTCCTTGGTCATGACATTGATTGCAACCCCAAATTCAATCAGTGTGTTGGGGACTACAACACTGTTAATGTGCACATCCACTACTAGAATACCAGGATCCAAATACTTTGGGGAGATAACTCTCCCAAGCATTAGATCAGAGAGATGCCCAACAACATTGATAGTGGGGGCATTTCTCTTTATTCTTCCAAGACTCTTGAAACACTCTTCCCTAATAAGCTTGTTGTAGATGGGAACATATTTGATGGCCTAGAGAAGCAGTATTTTAAAACACAAGTTTTTCTTTCCCCCATAAGTTCAACCTCTTATTGGGTGTATTGTTTAGGTTGAACCAACCTTTTAGGATTGTGGGGGGGGAGGTGCGGGGACTAGCTTGAGGGACACTATCATCCTTCTCTTCTTCAAGATCTTTAGTTAGAGAAGGTGGGTGAGTATCTAGAAGTACCTTCCAAGACCTAAGGTTGATCTCCTAGATATCCATAGCATAAGCAAGATAGGATGTTTCCACACTATATACCTATAGGGAATGCTTGTTGTTTAGGTTAGATTGGGTTAGGAAAACATTTGTGGTTTCTTGGGTGGATTATTGTGGGGTAGTTGTGGTTGAGTTGGAGGAGGAGTCATTAAGGCAAGAGGTTGGACTGCCTGAGGCCTCCATCCTTATGAAGGGTTTCCCCATTGAGGAGGTCGAGGTTCATATTGATGAAAGGGTGGATTGGTAAGTTGAGGAGGATACTGAGGAGAATAGGACAAAGAAGAAGATATGGACCAAGATGAGTGAGCTGAAGGATGCACTCTGGTTTAGATTGAAATAAGGGTAGTGTGCACCTTGTATGCCTTGTTGGTATAGATGAGGCCTTTTTGGTCTTCTTTGGTTGATGAATCAAAGCTACTGTAGGCCACTCTTTGCCCCTTTATATATAGCCTTCAGGCTTCGAAGAGAGGGAAAATTGTTATTTGCATGGTTCTCCTCTCAAACAGAGCAGACCTCTATGAAATTTAGTGGGAAAAAGATAACCAGTCCCCTTTCTGCCTCCTCTTGCTTCTTTTTTATCTACATAGTATTTATTTACAATGTGAAGGTGTGCGCCATCTAACTCTTAAAGTCTTCTAACATGATCCCTATTTCATGTTTCATGGTTGAGGTAGAGGGAGAATATGGTATGGACCAAGAATAGGGTATGGACCAAGATGAGTGAGCTAAAGGATGCCAAGGCTAAAAGGATGCACTCTAGTTTGGATTAAAATAAGGGTCTCTTGCACCTTGTATGCCTTGTTGGTATGGATGAGGCCCTTGTGATCTTCTATGGTTGATGAAACAAAGCTATTGTACACCACTCTCTACCTGTTGATATATAGCCTTCAAGCCTAGAAGAGAGGGAAATTTGTTATTTGCATGGTTCTCCTCTCAAACAGAGCATACCTCTATGAAATTCAATGAGAAGAAGATAGTCAGTCCCCTTTCTACCTCCTCTTGCTTCTTTTTTATCTACATGTTATTTATTTACAATGTGAAGGTGTGAACCATCTCACTCTTAAAGTCTTCTAGCATGATCCCTATTTCATGTTTGATGGTTGAGGTAGAGGGAGAAGAGTTGATTAGTCATTGACTAGACCTACCTATATTCCTTGTAGCCCTAGAATGTTTCTTGAATATTGTCTTGATGTATTCATAAGTCAGTTGGTAAAATTCTCCACCAAACACATATTAAGGGTCTCCATAAAATCCTCCCTAATTCCTTGGAGAAATACAAGCTTCAAGGATTCTAGGTCAAGGGTACAGTTAGCTCTTTTGTAATTGAGTTGAAATCTCTCTTCATAACCTAGACTAAGGATTCATCTGGCCCTAAGAAATCCTAAAGATATATTCTTTTGTTTATCTTGAACTATAGTAGTCCCTGTAGTTTTTATTGAATGCTTGCAACATTTGAGCATGAGTGGTGATATTGCCTCCTTCTAGGCTCATGAACTAGTGCAAGGCTGCATCCTTGAGGGTAGAAGGGAACAACATGAGCTTCTTCTCACCAAAAGTGTAATCATAGGTTCTACAAACGGCAACAAAATCAAACATTAGGGTCTTTAGAGGATAGGACATGGAAGTGTGTGAGAGTGGTGGAGCTTATGTTCTTCATTCTTTCTTCCCCATTGGTTTTTTATGATAAGAAAGAGATCAACATGCCTGTTCTTAGCCATGTTTTGGTTAGGGGATGTGGGTCCTTCCTCCCCTATGGGTTCTTAAAATATTTTTGGTTTCTCAGTTAAAGGATTCTCTAATTCCTTTATGGTCATAGTAGGAGGTTCATAGTCACCAAAGAAGAGTGATGGTTAAATGATAGAAAGGTTGGGGGTTTTTGGTAGAAATTTTCATATATTATCCCTAACCCTATGAGGCATGAAATAATTTTGTGCTTTTCTTCTCTCTTTTTAAAATTTTTTCAAGACAAGAAAAATTAATGTAGAGAAAAAGTAAAATGAAAAATAATGAAATGCTAAGAAGAAACAACACCTACTTAGAAACCTTCCCAGTAATGGGTCCAAAATGTGATGAGCCTCGGTATTGAAACAAGAGTGTTGCAAATCCCAAGGATGCTAACTTTAATTATAAACTCGGGGTTCGTGAAAACTTAAGAGGTGGTAGTTCTATATGCACAATAGTCTAATCTTTACTCAAGTTACTTTAAAGAAATGGACTAGGCCAAGGTATACAAAGACCACCTTATCAACTGAATCTATATTTTCAATAAAATATATTACATCAAAGGAAAGTTATATTATACTTGTAGGAATGGAAATGTTAATCTACTTTGCAAAAAATGTAAATACTAACCTACTTGCTCAAATCTAAATGCTACAATACTTTGGAGAAATGTAAATTCTACACTACTTGCAGAAATGCAAAGGATACACTACTTTCATAAATTTAAACATTAATATATTTGGATAATGTAAGTGTTTCATTAAAAGGAAACATAGTCTATGCATAGGAAATAACAATGATTGAAATAGAAACCCTAGCTTATGAAGCATAAAACAAAGAAAGAAATTCTAATCTACCTTTCTTAAAGTAAAGATCATGAAATCAGCCTTGAATCACTGCATTCAAGAGAGATTATATCGTATCATCATATTTCATTAGGTTCTTCATAACGTAATCATGAAAATCATCATTATGTTATTCAATTCAAGAACCTGTCCACTAACCCTAATTGTTGAAATTTGTTACAGCGGTAAAAAGGCAAGTCCTAAGTGGTCTTTGGTCTTCCCCAATCATGGTTTCAAAGCCTAATGGAAATTATTTATGGATAGGAGGAAAAAATAAACCTTCAAGTACAATTTTGGTCAAGTTTGGAGAGCTTTTACATGGTGTTATAGGATGCTTTAGGAATTCTACAAGATTGCTACAGGATGCTACAAGTTGCCTTGTTTTGCTAACAGATTAAATATGTGAGTATTCTAAGGGTGAGAAAGTTAATATGAAGGTGGTAAAGGGTAGTGGAAGCTAGGAGAAAGTTGTATTTTTCCCTTAAAAGTCTTAGTACCCTTTTAAGGCCCACCTTACACAAGGAGCAATGAACACATAAGCCTTCAACAAACCAGAAATGTACTCCTAGTGAACGTTGTTGTGGAAGATTTGTTGAGGTAGAAAGGAAGGAGGTAGTGGTATGAAAAGGAGTTTAAATGAAAATTATAACCTTACAAATCAACAGTAGTACCTATAAACCATAGAAAGTCACTCAATTATGCCAAACAATAGAGCACGTTAACAATGTGAGTTGCCAAAAGAAAGGATGAGTTGAATTTTATTTGTAGTCTAACTATTTCATTTAAAGAAAACCTATCTTGAAGTCTTCATAATATCTCCATACACAAGGGATTATGCTTCCTATGCTTAAAGAAAATTTCTAAACCAATCATTAATATGTAGAAAATAGAGATTCAAAAAGAATACTAATCTAATTTCTAACAACTCGAAAAGAAAGTAACTATGTATTCTTTTCTTGTCAATACATTATCCTCAACCACACTTCACACAAGAGAAGTGGTAGATAGATCTGTACAAGAAATTTTCATAAACAAATTTAGCTAAGAAAGGAAGAAAATGCATAAGTAAAATACACTTGAGAGAGACTAGAGCATTTGGGTTGGGCCTTAATCTTAGGGAACTTATCCCTCTAAAACAAGCTCATATTGAATACAATGGAATATTTCTCATTAACATAAGATAGTGCTCAAGTACATGACAAAGGAATGAAAATGACAAGTTTGAGTTCCTAGCTCTTAGTAGTCTCTATCTTCTCGAAAAGTTTGAATCCTATTGATCCCTTGGGATTTTTTTTATTTATAAAAAAATGACTGAGGGGTAGCCTCCTTAGAAAGAGGGATGATTCCATCAAAAATCCCTCGAAAGGTGGATCTAGCTTCCAGGGATCCTCACAATCCTTGAGTGCATAAACTATTAGTGGATCTTTGAACTGTAGGTGAGTAAATGTAGGGGAAAAGACTCCTATATCTCCTCCATATGCCTTTAAAGTATATTTTCATAGTAAATGTACTTCAAATGCACTCTTTTCCTACACATTAATCACATTAGGCCACAAGTTATGACAAACATCATTTATTCTTCCTAATAAACACATTCTAGTCAAAACAATGTTATTATATGCTAGGAAAGAGGTAAATATAGGTTGAAGGATGGCTAAATGGGTCATCAATTCCCAAATTCTAAATTTATCATCTCAAGATGGTGTTCTTAACCATTTGAATTTTTAGGAAAAGATAATTGTTATGTATATTTAGATTTTTGTGCAAGCTAAGATTTAAATCAACATGTTAACTTTGGTAGCAAATAATTGAAAATTTTATAAGAGGATGTAATTATGGATTTGAGATTATTTCATGCAATTATACTACTAGTAAATTTATAGTAGAATATGCAAGAAAGAGGAACCAAGGAAGCAATTTTGTAATAAAATATATTTATAAGTTCATATTATTGTGCAATTTTCAAGGAAAACATGAATGTCTAGTTACTACCATAGTTTTTTTTTTTTTTTAATATCAGTGTGTCATAAATAACATAATATATAATATGCATAGGCATTCATAAGTTAGAATCAATACATTACTTATTGAAAATTTATCTATGTTAAATATAATTAGTATTAGAATTAATTTCAGGACGAAGGGACCTGAAGTAATAAACATTTCTCTCTCTCTCTCTCTCTCTCTTTCTCTCTCTACACACACACACACACACACACACATATATAACGAGGAATAGTAAATGAAAAAAATAGGAATACCTTTTCCAGACAGTTATAGTAGTGGATACTACACTGTGGTACCAAGTATAAGAAACTAGTAGAATGCATTTTGTAATGGTTACTAGAAAATACTATTCACTATAGAAAAATGCATGTATTGTATAATAGGTTCAAAAAATAGAACTGAACAGTTTAGTCTCAAACAGAGAACAAGAGAAAGTAAAAATTGTCATATAGGAGACAAAAATTTTCAAATATTGAAGGATAAAAATAACTATATAGTCAGGGAAAATAAATGTAAACATTTTATTAAGGATAAATTTACTTCATTTGCAATATGTGCTAAAATAGACCACAATACATTAAAATTGGAATAGTTTTGGGTTGAAAGTACCCTTATATACATGTACTTGGGCATATAGGCATGTAATTTATAGATTCCCAAAAAGGAAGTGAAAAATGAAATATCAAATTATGAACTGAAAATTAGAAATAGAAAACCCTAGAATTTTTGTCTCAAACACACAATTATGCACACAGGGATAGATAGTCAAAGGTTTCAAGTTCATTCGACCTAGAGGAAAGAGGTTAAATACTCCATGAGAAAAAGGAAGAATCCCATACTTGACCTTTAAGGAAAATGTTTAAATTTAATTATAATATATTTTCAACTACAAATTCATTCAAGGACATTAAGTTACGTTCTCTCTCTCTCTCTCTCTCTCTCTCTCTTCTCTCTCTCTCTCTCTCTCTCCTCTCTCTCTCTCTCTCTCTCCTCTCTATATATATATTATTATATATATATATCATATTGACTAAAAATGGAACAAAGGAAAGAGTATCATTGTAGGTGTATAGTTGGAGGAGATTTCTCATGTGCCAAAGGCTTCTGTTACAACCCTAAAATTACATATAGTCTTATATGAGAATAATTTCGAGGTTAAAACTATAATTTCTTTAAGAGAAAATAAAAACTATAAAGATTCTTCATGGACAAGTTAATTGATGGATAGGGAAGGGTTTTTAGAAATTTGTAAATGTCTTACTACTTAAATTAAAAAAAATGAGTATTTTAAATACATGAATACACATGGAAGGTTAAAAACCCTACATGGAATAACTTAGTAAGATTGTTATAAGATTGGTAAATCATAACTCTATAATGATAGTCATGGTAGTTTAAATCCAAAGGAGAACCCATAAACTTCTCATATATTAGATTATGAGCTTGAGTGAGACCTTTATCAAGGTATGAAGCAATTTAAATAAATAAATAGTACAAAGTATACCATGAGAGGTTAAGGTTCACATCCTAAAAACCCTAGACATAACAATGACTATGAAAAGAAACCAGAGAAGGAATTTATTTCTTATAGTTAGGGATTTATTTAACTAATCCAAATTAAACCATCCTCCTAAACTAAACTGAGAGAGTTGAGAACGAAGAATCTATGGAGTTTTAAGCCAAGTCCATGTGTGGAAGTGGCCATAGTAATTCTCTTTAAAAATATTACCTACCAAAAAGTTAAGAGGGTTAATCCCTAATAATCTGTCTATGAGAAATGAAAGTAGTAATAAGACTTATAAATAAGAACTATTTAAAATTTACCTATTGAAAATTGAGCTGCAAAATGACATAATTGTGCCAAGGGCTCAAAAAAATTCCTTAAAAGACCCTCACAAGTCAAAATATGGCCGATAACCCTAACTAGTAAGCAAAACTAAATCTAGGTTCAAAATACCTAAACATACTTGCAAGAAAAAGAGCAAAAAGAGTTAACATATATGAAGGAAAACAATAATAATCATTGTGAGAGAAATCAATGAAAAAAATGAACTCTTTATCAAAAAATGAAATTAATTACCTCAGACGAACTCCACTAGAGGACAAAATTATAGGTCCACTTTAGAAGTTGATGAAAGAGACTTGCAAAGCTAAGAATATCAAGACACAGTAATGATAAAAATCTAGGGTTAGTTAGCTACAGAGTGCTGAAGTTCGGTTCGAAAATCAATGAATGAGAAAATGGACAAATTGGTGGCTTGAATAGGCTTTTGAGTCAATATAAAAACCCTAATCAAAATTCATCATAGATCTAGCAAGAAACATTTCTAACCATAGATTTTATGGTTTGACTAAACCCATGCATCGTCATAATAGGATAAAAGGTGGAGAAAGGCATGCACATCATGTTCATCGAATAGTCTAGAAAAACCTTAAATGATAATATGCCACAGGGAGCATGAATACAAAGTTTACATGACTTATACTATGACCCCTTTAAATCTCCAACGTGTATCGAATCTCCAACAATGGTAACACATAGTCATATGTTTGGTAAATATGAGTCACAAGTTCTTTCATGATAGTAAAGAGTATAGCGAGAAACATAGTTTAATCATAGCACAAATCAAGAGACTTAATACAAGAGTGCATATGTGTGTGTGTGTGTGTGTGAAACACTAAAAAGTAAACCAAATCTTATTGACACAGAGTGGTCACAAACATGTTGAACTATAAGCTATTTTATGAACTTGGGTTTGATTCTTATACATAACCTAAAGGTATATGAACCCCTTTAAATATCCAATGTGTATCAAATATCCAACAATGGTAACATATAGTCATATGTGTGGTAAATGTTAGTTACAAGATCTTTCATGATGGTAAGGAATGTAATGAGAAACATTGTTTAATCATAACCTAAGTTGAGAGACTTAATACAAAAGTGCATGTATATATATATGAAACAGTAAAAGGTAAACCAAAGCTCATTGACACAAAATGGTCACAAACATGTTGAACAATAAGATGATTTATGAACTTGGGTTCAATTCTTATACATAACCTAAGTCTATATGAAAACAATATACCAAACATTTTCAATACCCTATAATATGAACAAAAATGTAGAAATGAATTAATAAGAAATGCATGTAGTTTAAAGGATATCATCAAGATATAGAAAAGGGGGTTAAAATAATATATCAAATGTTGTAATTAGAAGTATTATATATATGTGTGTGTGTGTACAAAAAAGAAGGAATCCCTTGGTAAAGGATATAATGTATATATTATGAATTGTTAAGTTATGGTATGTTCTATGCTTACAGCAGTTTACTTCTTTTTATTATTATTTTCACATATTAGAAATCACATATACAGTAAGTAAAGTGAAGATAGAACATTAAACAATCGATAGAAAACAAGCCAAGACAAGAGACACAAGATGTGGCGGCCAGCTAGGGACAAACCCCAATATGGGGAACCCTTTGATCAAATATTCCGTTATCTTCAATAATTTAGCAAAGAGAAATAGTGCATAAATATGATTTACATCAGCAACAACAAATCCTAGATCAGCGACATTAGCGGCATCAGTCAATATCTGTCAGATCATCTAGATCAACAGCATCAATGGCATCAGCATCATTGACATCATCGGCATCAACATCATCGGCATCATCGGCATCATCGGCATCATCAGCATCATCAACATCACCAGCATCATCATCATCATCAGCATCACCAGCATCATCAGCATGTTTGGCATCACCGGCATCATCGACATCATCGGCATCAACATCATTGGCATCACCAGCATCATCAGCATCACCAGCATCACTGGAATCATTGGTATCACGGGCATCATCGACATCACTGGCATCATCGGCATCATCGTCATCACTGACATCATCGGCATCATCGGCATCATCAACATCACCATCATCATCAGCATCATCAGCATCATCGGCATCATCGGCATCACCGACATCATCGGCATCATCGGCATCACCGGCATCAGTAGCATCATTCCTTCCACACGTGTGAGAGAAGAGTCCCTTTCTGCATAGTAGGAGAAGAGCCTCTTTTCTGCACAGGAGAGAGAGAGAGATATGTGAGATGTGTGTATCCAAATGAGGAAAATACCTCTTGTATTCATACACAACTATTGATGATTGAATAGATGCGATTGTTGTGCTTCTTAGCCTACATGAGGTGTTGGTCGGCTTGATAATTATTCCATAATCAAAATAAATTCATATCTCCATAAATACTTACCGGAATTGGATGATCTCTAGATCAATCCTACACCTCTCGATGAGAGGAATCTAATAAAAATATTATCAGCCATGAATAAGATGACCCACATGGAGTTTGGCCGTAGTTGCCAATTTTAACATGAATGTATTGGTATACAAACTATGATTAGGGAGTATATATCAAACAAAATATAATACCATGAATAAAATACTTATGCTCAAATGGCAAGTATAGAGCATCATAATATTTTACATATTAATTGCTATGAAAGACTATAAAGTAGTATTTTATGACAAAAACTACAATGGTATAAATAGAGAGATATGAAAAGTAATAGTTATGTTCAATTTATTTAAAAAAGACATTGTGAACCTTAATGCCTTATTGAACTTAAGTTTTGTTGGTTGATCTGGCCATAGTTCCCACTGTTGTTGGGATGTCACCCACTCCTAAAACATCAAGGCTTGATTACTTTGTTACCAAATGAGTGATGTCGATGGAGAAGGTTCGGTCTGACCGTGGTTTTGAAATGGAAATTCTATCCACCAGGAGACTTCCCAAGGTGGGGTTCTATAATTATCATGAAGACGACAAAAGGAAATAAAAACAACCTATCTAAGGATAAAACTACACAATGTGAAACTCTGCCACTAGGTTGTCAGATGTCAATCTCATTAAGGAATTAGGTGGTTGAGTGGGTTGAGACTACTAATCTGGTGAGGAATGTTTCATGGCAGGCCATCAGACACACACACCAAATATAATGTTGAGTTAATAAGAATATTAATGGTCGATATTGATTAAGAGGACCCCTCATCATCAATCTTTAAGGGGTATATATGGGACACAATTGGGATTAGTTTCAATCCACTATTCCCTAGTCAATGAATATGAACAATTTGGCCCCATTTTATTGGACTTAAAATCACTGTTCAGGGGCCTGTGATACAATTGATTTGGTTGAGTTGGTTGATACAACAATGTGGTCATGGTTCTAGTGTTGGAACCATACCAACTGGGGAACTGCCACTACCATGAAATTCATGCATTGGAATCTTCACAAAGGGATGGCTAATGTAGGATTATGCTAGTCTGACCATGGTTCTAGTGTGGGAACCCTTTGCGCTAGGCTACCACCCACGACCCAAAATTGTGAAACAATGCTCTGCAGTAGTGATATTAAGATAGTGCATTCATTCTGAATTGATGTGGAAAGTAACTGTAGGCCCCATAGTGATGATAATGTGATGACATGACCTATTTTAATATGCTATAGATTCTATCAAGCATAAATTTTGATTCAGGACACAAATTGAGATAAATTTTATATCCCTGGAAAGTTATCCATGAGTTGATCAAAAGGGTGATGTCACAGTTAAATTATGCAAGATTTCAAATATAATTTTCTAGTAACCCCATATTCATAACATACCTTGGAGATTGGGTCAAATAGGTAGCACCTTCCTCAACTTGAGAATCCTTTAAGTGGGTGGAAAGAAGAATTGTTACAAGTTGTCCCATGAGAAGTAGAATAAGAAACTTGGTGAACCTAGTAGCATACTAGAGTTAGAAGCAATAATCACTTATGTTAATTCTTGTAATATACTATATCAAGGCATGATCGACTATATTCATTTAGCTACATAAATTAGTTAAGTGAAGGTTTTCATATATTCAAAATTGCTCGAGGGAAAAATTATATAAAAGGCCTTCGCAGGTCATGAAAAGGGGTTGGTTATTATTGTCATTCATGTTGTTGTTAATGTTAAAATTATTTATAATCATTAAAAATAGTAAATGCTTCATATTTTGAATTTTTTTAAGCATAATGTTGCATGTATCGACGATTTTAGATTAGAATAACAAAATATTCTTTCATTTTAAATACAATTATTTATATATTGTACATAAATAATTAATATATGTTTATATGAGAATATTGATTTGGATAGGATCGATATATTTTTTTTCATTCATCTCGATGGCTTCATAGTGGAAAGAGTGGAGGAATCAACTCTCAAGACCATTTTTATTGTTGGGAACTATGTTTGGAAAATTGGCATCTGAAACTTTTTGGGAGCATTTTGAGGCATAAAATGACATTTTTATGTGTAAAACTTTGCCACTTTAGCACCGAATTTTTTTTCACTATTCCACACATAGAGACCTTTCTAACAGTGCAAGAATCATGTCAATCAGAGACTATATGCGAAAGTTATGCCACTCAGATGTTTACCTTCTTGTTTTCGCCACCATAATTCAAGAGGATTCCTTGTTAGCCCCCATTATTCATATAAATGGGACTAGCCATGTGATTATGATGTAGAAGACCCTAGAAGATTTTATATTGTAACTCTGGTTTAAGAGTTGAGGTAGTCAAACCTAACCACTAGTAGGCTATCGGGTTGTGTTATAACTGAAAAACTAGGAGGAAAAGGGTTCCCGCTCTTTCAAGTGATTTTTTTTCCATAGCTTAGCAAAATGAGGCGAAAGTGATAGGAGATAGAGAACACAAATAGGATTTGTGCACTATTGTATACCACTAGCCATAGGCCACACTTCTTTATACTCATGTCCATATTTCCATTCAAGGAAGGTGAGCATAAGGACCTCACCTTCCAACTGGGTTTTTCTCCCAAAAGGGTTTCCTAGGTCATATCTTGTGTCAAAAGTGTGTATGAGATTTTATTTTATTTTTCTCTATTTTATATATAATTTTAAGTTCACATGCATGCACTATTAATTGTAAATATACACATCCAGAAATCTAATAAAATTGAAATAGTGTAGAATATTAGATTTTAAGTATGATTTTATCAGATATGTTGTGATGAACTATCCAGTGGAATATTCATGGAAGTTTATGGATAATATTGGTATTAGTGAAGGTTTTTTTAACTATATTGTGGATATTTATAGGGGATCTAGATGCAGGCCTAAAAATCATAATACCCTAGTCATGGCCAATGAATCTATGAATAACCCTTGTGATCCTGTAGAGGAGAGGCTTTCACAACTGGAACAACAAGTTGTGGATATAAATCATAATGTAAATCTTCTTAGGGAATCCCTAAGAAATAATCTTGGGACATTTATAGAAGGTGTGGGTTCTAATGCAGAGGAAAAATTAGAAAGGGAATCAAGATATTAAGAAGATATAAAGAACCAACTAAAGAAAGGACCTGAAAAAAATGAACTAATTTCGAATGTAGTAAATAAATCACATCCCATATTCAAAATTAAAGTGGAGGTATATATCAAGTTGTACCATGGAGAAAGCGATGCTCTAAAGCTAAATCATTGGTTGCAACAACTAAAAGTGTATTTCAGTGTACATAAAATTGAGGAAGAACAAAACATTTCATTTGTGCGACTAAAATTAGAGGGTAATTCCCTAACTTGGTGGGAAATCCACATGGAGTCCCTGAGGTAGGAGGGACAGCCTCTAGTGAGTAAGTGGGAGGACTTCAAAACCTTTATCAATTCACAGTTTTACCCTATTGGGTATGTAGATGACCAATGGATTTGGTGGCACTAATTCAAGAAAAAGTTGAGACAAAGCATATAGAAGTACATAATAGAATTCAGAAATATGGCCAAAATGCTAGGTATCTCCCCAAACAATCTAGATGTACTCAAGTATTTTCAGGGTTTACACTACCATTTGTGAGAGAAAGTGATATTTGTCAAGCACAAATTAGTGGATGAGGCCTTTGTACAGGGAGAACATAGGCCTGAAGAAAGTGAAATCAAGTGGATCAAATTAGAAGGAGAAATAAGACACTTCTAAGGAGGGGAAGAAGAAGTACAAGGAAGTAAAAGATAAAAATATAGTAGCCACAACACAACAATGCAAATATCCCAGTAACCACTACAACTACTATAAAATTGACAACCATAAAGAGGAGAACTGTTGGAAGTTGTATCCAAAGCTAAACCCAAAGAGAAAACAGAAAGACAATAAGAAGGAGAATCTCATGGCCACTAATTCAAGAAACTAAGTTGAAAGCAGCTCAGATGTGGATGATAATATCATTTGTACATCAGTGTAGAAGGAAGTGAATCTATGTAGCCTTCAACAACGAGAAGAAAAATAAATGACCAAACTCTTCCATGTAAAGATACAGGTCAAGAAGACAAATATTGATGCTCTATTTGGCTCAGGATCACAAAAGAATCTCATTGCAATCGAGTTGGTCAAGAAGCTGGGGCTAGAAGTTTGTGATCATCCAAGCCCATATTAAGTGGGATAGGTAAATAAGGATGTAGAGCGAAAGGGAATAAAATAGTGCAAAATTAGATTTTCCATTAATGTTTATTTTATTGATGAACTAGAATTAGATGTGGTTCCCCTTGATGTATGTGGAGTCATGTTTGGGTGCACCTACATGTATATGAAAGATGAAATATTCATGTAGAGATCCAACCAGTATTGGCTCGCCAAGCATGGAAAATCGTTCACCATCAATGCACACATAAGCAAGTCAAAAAATTTGCTGGTAAGTGACAACCAAGCCAAGAAATTGATCATTTCCAGCAAGAAGTATTTTTTTTTTAAGAAAAAATAAATCTATAGAAGTTCCAGTAAGAGGAAAGGCATCCCTAGAGGTGTGTATTAAAAATGGAAACAACAACTAGAATATTTTCTACACGCATATAGGGGTGTGTTCTGAGAGGCTAAAGAGTTACCACCTAAGAGGGAGTAGAGAATGATATCCAACTATTTTTGGACTACCCATTACTAAACATTGGGATGTATGGGAAGTACATTATAGAAGGAGGTGAGGTGAAGAAATAGTTGTAGTAGCTACTGGAATAGGGTGTAATTCTACTAAGTACATCACCATGCATGTCACCCATCATCATTGGGCCAAAGAAGGATAGGACTTGGTAGATGTATGTAGAATACAACGCGTTGTAAAAAATTAGGCTCAAGAAGAGGTACCCCCTACCCAGAATAAATGATCTTCTAGATCAGTTTTAGCAAGAAAAATACTTCACCAAGCTAGACTTAAATTATGGATATCACCGAGTATGAGCCAATGAAGAAGATACCTCAAATACCACCTTTCAAATGAAGCAAGGTTTATATAAGTGGTTAATCATGCCATTTGGCCTATGTAATGTGCAAGCTACATTTATGGGATTGATGAATGACGTATTGCTCCATTTTATATATTCCTTTGTTATCATCTATTTGAAAGATATACTAGTATACATTGCTACCTGGGAAGATCACATCTCAAATTTGATGCAGGTGTTGGAGACATTAAATAAGAACCAACTACTAGTGAATCTTAAGAAGTGTGAGTTTGCACAACATTATTTGGTGTATATGGGGTATGTGATAGGCGGCGGAGATTTGCAGATAGATCCTACCAAGATGGAGGCCATCATGAAATAGTTGGTTCCTGATAATTTTTATGAGGTCAAGAGTTTCATTTGGGAATCACGGTACCTAAGGAAATTTATAGCCTCATTTTCAGCAATAGTAGCATTGCTCCATGCCATAATAGTAGGTGGAAAGAGTTTCCAAGGGGGAAAGGGTCAGTAGAGGGCTTTCAAGGAGCCAAAGAAGAAGATAAGTTACACACCATTTTTGGCATTAAAAAGCTTACATAATCCCTTTAAAGTGGATACATATGTGAGTGGGTATGCCATGGGTGTGGTCTTCATGTAAAGAGGAAGATAGTATGCTACCATTATGAATTATTTCATGCGGTAGTTCTTAACTACCCTACCTACGAAAATGAGCTCTATGCCTTGTGCAAGATATGAAGAATCAGAAGCACTATTTGATGGGAAAGGAGACAGTAATTCACATAAATCACTAGCCACTATAGTACCTACAGACCCATAGTAATCTATGCTAGACCGACCATTACAAGTGTATGGGTTTTCCTTAATAGTTTCATTTAGCGATTAAGTGTAAGAAGAACAACACAAACAAGTTGGTCTACATTTTTCAATGCCACCCACATCAAAGAGCCTAGCTTTGAGGACTCTTATGCACATGGAGCCATTCACCCATGATGCATACATAGAGGCATACTTATAGGATGAGGACTTCAAGGAGGTGTTTCAGTAGTTCTAGATCCAAAGTCTATGCACAACAATGACAACATTATTGAATACCATCTCTAAGATGGGTTACTCTATAGGCTGGATAAGTTATGTGTTCATAAAGGTGAGTGATTTTAGTTGATTAGAGAGGCTCATACCTCAAGGGTTGCAAGGAACTTTGGTGTAGGGAATACTATGGCCAACTTACAAAGGTATGTGTATTGGCCCAAGATGTAAGAAAAGGTTGCTAGGTTCATAAGAAGATGCATTCTTTGTTGTACCAAAAAATGTAGCAACAAGAAACAAGGTCTATATCATCCCTTACATGTACCCACTCATCCTTGAGAAAGAATTTCCATGGAAATTGTGTGAGGTTTACCAATAACTAGGAAGGGACATTATTGGGTGCAATAATTGCACTTAAGAAAACTCCTCAACACTTGATTGTCAACCCAGGGGTTTTGTAAACTTAGAGACAAAGCACAGGCAATGCCAGAAGTGGTATGAAATTTTCCTATTCTTCATCCTACTTCTTAAAGGAAATGTTTGCATAATCAGACAGAAAACAGTTTTTACAGGAAATTGACATCAAAGCAACTCTTGTGTGTTAGGTCCCTATATTACTAGTGTAACCTCTTATTGTTATTAGTACGACCCCCTTATTATATTGTTGCTCCCATGTAGTCCCCATATTGTTATTATTGTGCCCCATAAAAGCCCACTATTGTTATTATTGTGCCCCATAAAAGCCCACTATTAGACTCCTATTTATGGAAAGGAGGTCTTGTCATTTGTATCATCGAAGAATTGTGCATTTGTGTAATGTAAAGGAGGTTGCCCCCTTGAAGAGGTTGAATTCTAAGGTGTTGGTCTTTCTTTTCTATATTTTTGTGAGCTGGTTTCATATCATTTGGTATCAGAGCTTTGGATTCTAGGGTTTTGATGCTCCTCACTAAATCTCGCTAAACCTTGGGTCTGAATTTCAGATCTTGCCTCACTATATTTTTGGAGATATGATCCAAGGAAGTTAGGGTTTTTGAAAGGTCCAAAATTTCATTTAAATAGGTCATCGTGGGATTTTCGCTATAACGTTTTTCTATGAAGTTTCAAAGTCTAAAACAAAAACCCATTTGAAAAGATGTTGGTTTGAACCTTGGGTCCGAATTTTAGATCTTGTCTCACTATATTTTCGGATATACTGTCTAAGACATTTAGGGGTTCTAGAGGCTCCTAAATTACATCCTAAATAGGTGATCGTAGGAAAATCGTCATAACTTTATCTTTGAGAATCAAATTGAAATTTAGTAAGAAGTTGCAGAAAGAGGACGGACTATCATTCTCTATGTATTGTCTTAGTTCCTAAGGGTGAAACAGTGAGACGTGGTACTTCCTACAAATTCGCTCTACTGAACTAGTCTATAATCAGGCCATCTTGGGAGATTTGACATAACTCTTCCTTGCATAATTCAATCTTGACTAGACTTGCGAGATTAGAAAGAGGCCTCAGAGGGCTACTATAGGACACAATTTTAGAACTTGGAGATATGAAATTATAGAGTTACAGTTGTTTCAAGATCGAGCTCCTAAAATCAAGAAAAGGTGATATGAGGAAGTTTGATGGCAAGGATCTAGTAAATTGGATACTACAGATGGAGCAATATTTTGATCTACATGAGGTGAAATTGTTACAAAAGGTAATTATTTCATATTTATATTTAGAACCGAATCAATGTTTATGGTATGAAGGGATTTGTTCTCACAAACCACTTGTCACGTGGTCAATTTTCACGGAGGAAATGATAGCACATTATGAGGACACAAAGAGAAACACCTTCTTTAGCCAATTGATAAATCTCAAACAAAAGGGTTCAATGGTAGAGCACATTGAGGACATTCAAAAATTGTTCATTGAAGCACAAAATACTTGAAAGATGTGTTGAGATTTTGGCACTTTTCCACAAACAACCATCATGGATCTACTTCTATTGTCCCCGGTAGGTGGGAAGCTATCCCATCCTGCACCCCTAGTTCAGGATGGCATGAGCACGAACTTGACCTTTGGACCAATCAATAGGTCGAGTCCTATATAATTAGAATAGGTCGAGGCCTTCACAGTAGCAGCACAAAACGATAGAACGAGGAACACAGGTTCTATGGAGACCAGTGAACTCGTCTTCCTCTTCCTACTACATAAGGGTAAATGATATTCCAGAGAATCAAAGGATTGATGTCTTCATAGACACTTTAAAGGATAACATTCAACATGAGGTTCCTCTTTGGGAACTAATTCATTGGAGAAGGCATTCATGTTGGCAATAAAATTTGAAAGAAAAATTATGGAAACAAGGAATCCCACCAATCACGACTATTATTATGGAAGTGTTTTTTCTCCTAGCCTTCCACAACCTACAAGGTTTATACCACAACAATTGGAAGAAAAAAGAGAAAAAGGGCTTTGTTACCATTGTGATAGGAAATACAATGAAGGTCATAAGTGTGCTGAGAAGAAATTATTTTACATAGATTATGAAGAAGAGGAAGAAAAGGATCAAGAAACATCAAAAGAAGAGGATATACCCCAAGAACCAATCCCAACTAAAGAAGAAATGAATCTAACCATATCTTGTAAAGCATTGTCAAGAATTACCACTCCTCAAACTCTCAAGATAGAAGGACATATTAAGAAGAGAAAGGTTCAAGAAGTGAAAGATCACATCGAGAAGAAGAACTAAATCTGACCATATCCTACAATGCATTGGATGAAATTACTACTCCTCAAACTATCAAGATAAAAGGACATATCAAGAAGGAAAATGTTCAAGAAGTGAAAGATCACATCGAGCATCAAGAAATGAATCCAACAATATCTTGTAATGCATTGGAAGAAATTACCACTCTCCAAACTCTCAAGATAAGACATAGTAAGAAGAAAAATATTCAAGTAGTGAAAGATCACATCGAGCATCAAGAAATGAATCTGGCCATATCTTTTAATTCATTGGAAGAAATTAACACTCCTCAAACTCTCAATATAGAAGGACATATCAAGAAGAAAAAGATTCAAGTAGTGAAAGATCACATCGAGCATCACCAACAAGTTCTCCAACTTTTAAAGGATAACACCACTTTGGTGCAGAATTGAATGAAACAACAGGTAGATCAACATCGCAGTGAAAAAATATTTGATATAGGCAATTGGGTATTTTTTTACGGCTACATCCAAGCTATAATTTTATGAGAAGAAAATGTTGGCAATACTACATGCACTTAAGAAATGGCGACCTTACCTAATGGGAAGACACTTCAAGGTAAAAATGGATCATGATAGTCTTAAATACTTTTTAGAACAAAGATTATCTTTAGAAGAACAACAAAAATGGGTCACAAATAGGTTGGGTTATGACTTTGAAATCATCTACAAAAAAGGGAAGCAAACTGTTGTTGCAGATGCACTCTCAAGAAAAGATGACGATGTGGAAGCATTATTTTGTGTTATTTCTATTATCCATCCAGATTGGATAAACAAAGCAAGGGATGAATGGAAGAAGGATGAAGAAGTGTGGTCACTCTTTCAAAAGTTGCAGAATATCCCAGTTCAAACAATATTGCCAAAACTTGACGAGGAAGGAAAAATAATATTGAAACTTGGAGTAGTCACAGAAACAAGAACCCGAAAGCTATGAAATCGATCAATTTCAGAGTATCTAGTCAAGTGGAAGAACTTACCCCCTGAAGATTCCACATGGGAGGACAAGAACTTTATACAGAAGCATTAAGAACTACTCAAGCGTTGAGGACAACACTTTTTGAAGGAGAGGGGAATGTTAGGTCCCTATACTACTAGTGTGACCCCTTATTGTTATTAGTACAACCCCCTTATTATATTGTTGTGCCCATGTAGTCCCCATATTGGTATTATTGTGCCCCATAGAAGTCCACTATTGTTATTATTGTGCCCTTACATTATTATTGTTATGTCAGCTCTGATTATATTATGACCCATTAGACTCCTATAGATAGAAAGGAGGTCTTTTCATTCGTATCATCGAATAATTGTTCACTTGTGTAATGTAAAGGAGGTTGCCCCCTCGAAGAGGCTAAATTCTAAGGCGTTGATCTTTCTTTTCTATCTTTTTGTGAGTTGGTTTCATAACATAGTGTTGGAATATAAAAGAACAATTTGCAAGTAAATCAATTAAAGGAGCTTTAACCCAACTCAAGAAATCTTAAATGCTAGAAGGAAATGCTATGTTTATCTTCAGATAGGTGGCTAATAGTCTAACAAGTGGGCCCTTGCAGAGATTTTTTTTCCTCTTGATCTTCCTTCTACACAAACAACCTGTTCTTGTACTATTACAATGTGCTTGCACTAGTGCAGGTACAGTACCTCTATGTAAAAATATATTTTACCTCCCATACTGAAGATATGTCTTTGTGGAGGTGGTCTAAGCCTCAAGGCTTAGAGCACTCTATTTCTATGATAAGCGACTAACTCTTGAACCGAGGCAAAGTTTCCTTCACCAAGTTTCTAATTTAATTTTGAAAATACTGAAAGATGTGTTGAAAAAGAATTGCAATTGCAAATGAAACTCTGAGATAAATTATCTATGGAAATGAAATGCTTTAATTAATTAAATCTTGAAAAGGAAGTAAACTTCATGAAATGAAAACAACTCGAAGTAATCAAAGCAGTAGTATAAGTGATCTTGCATGTATCCTCTAACTGTGACAATCCACTTAAAGTATTTATGTTCCTTGGTCATGAAGAATGAAATGCAAGTATAACATGTCTATGATAAATTCATGAAATTGTTCTCATATTGTTTAGAAATATATTCTATGATAAATTCATGCAATTGTTCTCATATCTTTTAGAAATATAATTTTAATGTTGAAGACAATTACTGTAATTAACAACCCATTTGCTTGTGAGAATAACTGAAATGATAATCCGGAAAAGAAATGTAATGTTTGCTGTAAAATAAATGACTGAACTGGAGTGCAGGAAATCACATGCACTGGTACAGGAAAAGGGCTTTTTTCACGATCCAAGAGGAAGCAAATCGAGATAAGAATTGCGAGTAAAGAAATGCAAGAAAGGAATCACAGAAAAGAAATAACTCAATTAACTCCCAAACCATGGATCTGTTTCACACTTAACTCCAAAATAAATTTAAATAAGAACTTCATAAATAAACATAAAGTTGTTCACACCACACAACTGCAAAGGAACTATCCACACAGTCCTTCTAAATAATGAAAACACAAGGATAAACGAGTTGGGTTGGCTAGGCCCTAACCAACCAACTCGTTTCCCTTTTAAGAAACGAACAGATTCAACACTCAAGTATGCATCAAAAGATAAATTAAACACAATACATGGATAACATGGCAAATTCCTTGTATTACTTGATCATCAAATGTACATAGTAATGCGAGTCTAGCCCTAGAGCTGAGGGCGATAACAGATTACATAGAAAAATGAAATTACAATCTAAGGATCTCGAACCAATTCTACATACTATCTATATTTTATACATTCTTTCAGCCTTAGTCATCTTCCACTAATTACAATAGTTTTCTTATTTAGGCCTTTTTGCCGAACATATTAAAAACCTAACATTACAAAATCGGCTAATAGTTATAATGAAACATGTACTTCATTGGAAGTAGACCATCCTTGGCAAACATCCCTGATTGTGTGCCACCAATATCCATCCTCAGTTCATTAGCAACCAACTCAGAGTTATGGATTAAAATGACTGCATGGAAAGATTCAACTCACAGAAATCTCGAACCAATCATCATGGTGGTGCTAGAATGAACCTGCACTAATCATACTAACTCATAATTAACACTAAGTTCCTCAATTACTTCTAGGAAATTATCATACGCTACAAGAGGTACTTAATAGGCATGAAATCTATGTAAAAGTGATTAATAGAGAACTTTAATAAATCTTAATGTAAAATACGAAGCATATGCAGGAATAGGTAGTAATCTTGGACTAGTGCAGGAAAGAGAGGTTTAAGTTGAGATAAAATAGAGGTTAATGTTTATAGAGATGGGGTAAAAATAGGGAAATTTAGGACACCAACATCCTCCCATCCCTAAGCTATTGTGTGTCCTCACACACGATTTTACCTTCCGCAAACAATCCTCAGAAATGGGTGGCCATCTCTCAACCCTGAACTTCAATGCTTATTCCTGCTTTCACTATCTACGACTTTTTCCCTCAGGCTCTTCTCAGCTGATTTGTGACCTTCTTGAGGCATTTGTAGCATTTGGAAGCCCAATACTTCCACACTTTTACTTGTTGCGTCTACCTTTTTACCTCTGCAAGTAGCTCCACCTCGCTCTGTTTCTGCCAACTTTATTCCTTCATGACCTAGTTCAAAGCCTCTGGGTCATGAACTTGCTGCTCCAATTCTACTATTCGGTTGTTGAGGTAGAGAGTAGAGGGTGTTGTGCTAAGATCTTTAGGTGTGAATGTCTTTTCTACAACAGACTTGAAATATGTCCCATCATCGTCAAGGTCAAGGTTGTTAAATGTTTGCATTATGACATCACTGAGGGTTTCTACACTCGGGGTTTCCTTGTCACCGAGGGTTTTGACTCCCTCCACAATCTTCATGCCAAGGGTTTCAATACCTTGTGCACTCAACTCTTAAGGGTTTTTGACACCCTGTTCTTCCAGTTCCTTAGGGAACTCAGTACCCTGTTCATCCAAACTAGGAGGGGTCTTAATATCGTATCCTAAAAAGGTAGGGGATTCAGTACCTCGTTTCTCTAAAACAGTGGGGGTTTCAGTACCCCATTCCTTGAAATCACAGAGGGTTTCAATGTTTGGTTCACTAAAATTATCGAGGGTCTCTATATGCTACTCTTCTTCGTTCTCATGATCCTCTTTTTGGATTTCACTGGTGCTTAGTGTCGTCTTCTTCTTCCTTAATTTGCTGACAAAAGTTGACAACAATATGTCGTCTTTCACATTCTCTTCATTTTCCACAGTTTGTGTTGCTACATTTGCAATCACAAAGAGATTATGGAATTTATGGGAAACTTGGGGTGATTCATCAATTATAATTAAAGAGCTCGACTAGTTCGTCCCTTGGGAGACAGTCTTCCTCCTCATCAAGGTTCTGGTCTTTCTCTTATTAGTTGAGGGCGAATTATTTTCAATAGTGTTCTTCCCTTATTGCACTGGTGTGCCTTCATCTTTCTGCTCGATAGGAGACGATGTCTCTCCTTTCCTTTTATTACTTGTACTTGTGCTAACAAACTTCTCTGCACTCCTTGCTCGAAACTCCTTCAAGAATGCTTCCCAATTCACTCCTTTTTCTTCTAGCCTCTTCTTAACCAGAATTGTGATAAGCCCATGACAGTAGAGCTTTTTTGCAACTTGCCTTGCATTTCCACTCTGCACTCCCTTTGCCATTTTCTCAAGACTCCTGAGAAGGTAGTAAGGGAAATTAATCAATTTTCTAGACTTAAAGTGCAACAACAACCAAAGGTGATACACGAACGCTAATGTATAGAGCCCCTCTCTAGTCATGAATTTTTGTAGTATAAACATGAGGTCTTGCCACTTCCCGATCATGTCAGTCTGTAGAAGTCCCTTCCTCCAGTCAACCTTAAATTTTTTGTTGACCACGAACATGTGCCATCGTTTCTTCTCGAGCCACTCCTTTTTAAACCAATGCTCTCTTGTAAGTGGCAAGTCTGTAGCTTACGAGATAGACTCCTTTGTAACTTTAAACTTCAATGATACAACCCTCTCTCAGCCTTCCTTGAATGTTTGTGTGAACTCTAGTACCACAACCATGTTGAACCCATCAAGTTTCTGTAAAAATGGCAGGAACTCAGATTCTTGCAATAGTGAAAGACTGTTCTGGTACTCTGTGGTTTGTTCAATCTCCTGCAAAGACAATGACTTACTTCTTATGGTTTCCATTTTGAACTGCACTTCACTCCTTCAGATCAAACTCTCGAAGGAATTCCAGTGAGTGACACCAACACTTTTCTGAGAGCTTTATGCCGGAGGTTTGTCACCCTTCGCCTTTTCAGTCCCACTCACTTGGTCATACTGAAAACATCTCTTCGTACTAGGCATAGATTAGTATCAACCCATTGCAGGTAAGTCATAATGATTAGGTGGAGTAGAGGTTTATGCGACAGTGGAACAACGTTTACAATGATCGGGTTGCAGGGTAAAGTAATAATGGACAAAAAATGTGAAATTATTTCAAGGCAGATGAATATAGGCTATTGGACAATAGTACTATCCCACAGTCCACCTCGTAATTTAATCAAGACATACTTCAGAACTTATTAAACAAATTATATTTCAAAACCCTATACACCTTGCACTTTATACATTTTTCCTAAGTCAACAAATGATGAAACATAGTATTAATCGTAACATGCAATGCTATGATATATTAGTACTCATGTGCAGGAAAGTAAAGATCCATAAATATCCTTGATAAAACACTCTTGGACTGTGTGAATTTTACTTGCTTTCACAGTCAGTTGCATTCCTGCACTAAACCTGATTGCATTGCGCTGTGCTTGCACTACGCATCTTGCACCAGGGACTTTTACCAAAGCAGAAAATCTTATAGAACATAATTCTGTAGCTGGACTTAAATTTTTTTGCCTCATTACACAAGAAAAATTTATTCGCCATCCATTGGTGTTTCACGAGCATGCCTTCTGGATTGACTGCATCAAATTCTGCAATCAATTTATGAGGGAATAAAGAAGTGGGAAAGGGGGTAGATTTATTTAGAATGGGAAGGAACATTACAACAGGAATTCCTGAAATAATATCACCAAGATGGATAAACAAAATGGAATGCGGGGAAAAAAATTCAAGGGAAAAGAGGGAATTTACGAAATCAGACAAGGGTAGTTTCTTAGAAGAAATAGGAAGGTAATTCACTTGGGATTTTAGAAAAGAAACTAGTGGAAATTTTCGAAATGGGAAATAGAAGAAAGGAAGAGTTTTTACCTTGAAATCTGCCTGCACTGGTGTAAGAAAAAAATAACTACAGCAGGAAGTAAGTGTTTACTTGCATAAAAATTTCCATGCTAGTTACTCCAAACTTGGGTAAGTGCTCGGTTTCGTGAACCTGCTTCTTCTTGGTGGCAGCCAACATATCTAAAAATCAAGTAACATTCCCCTTTTATTTAAAATTTCAATCTTTCTTCCAGCATGCTGGTTTTCAAGTTGATCCTTCTGCAATCATGTCAGTCAACTAATTTTCATAATTACAGGAAATTTTTCCTCTTTATGCTTTTTATTTTTGTCATTTTTTTCTTTTTTCTTTTATTATTTTTTCAATAAGGACAAGAAGGAATGAAATTTTCAACAGGTTGGTGTTACCACCTACCAACGCCTTCTGAAGTGGATGTTGGACTTGCAGCATAAAATATCCTTTAGAAAGGGGTTGAAAATATACCTTCAATCTATGCACATTTACCCGGAACACATAATTTCGTCCATCAATATTTTTGATTTATACTGCTCCATTTTCGAACACTTTGACCACCTCATAGGGTCCCATCCAATGTGTATGGAATTTTCCTTTAAAATATTTGAATCTAGAATCATAAAGGAGTACCCAATCACTTGGTTGGAACTTCTTCTTCTTAATGGACTTGTCATGCCACTTCTTGCGCCGATGAACTAAGATGTTCTGTTGAACAACATCCCTTTGGAATTCATCTAACTCGTTTAACTGTAGAAGACGTTTATGTTGTGCTTCATAGAGATCTAGACCCAACTGGACTGCAGTTCTGAAAGTGTTGATCTGGAATTCTATTGGCAAGAGGACTTGTTTTTCGTATACGATCTCATATGGTGTGTGTCCTGTGTTGTTTCTCCAAGTGGTTCAATAGGCCCACAATGCTTCTGGTAATTTTTCACCCCAATCCTTTCTGTGCATATTTACTGTCTTTGTGAGGATGGAATCAATCATCTTATTCTTAGACCCCACCTGACCATTTTCTTGCAGGTGATATGATGTTTATTTCCCGTGCAATATCTTATATTGCTCCATCACACCTTGGACCATATTAGAAATAAACTGCGGTCCATTGTCAGAAACAATTTCTCTAGGCACACCAAATCTAGTAAAGATTTCAGTAAAAAAGAAAATCAATAACAACTCTTTCAGTAGCAAAAGAAACAGTTTTAGCTTCTATTCATTTCATAACAAAATCTGTACAAACCAAATATGTTTTTTATTTGATGATGCTGTATTTATTGGTCGTACGAAATCAATGGCCCATTTTTCAAAAGGCTCAATCATAACCTGAGGACAAAAAGGCATTTCATTGGTTTGATTAGGATGGTGAATTCGCTAACATCTATCACATCGCTTGACATATTGTTTAGCATCCTTAAACAAGGAAGGCCAAAAATAGCCAGCTTGTAACACTTTGTATGCAATATGCTTATCAGCGAAGTGACCCCCACAAGGTCCATGATGAACAGATTTTAAAATTTGAAACACTTATTCCTCTCTTACATATCTACGGATCATGAGGTCTACTTCGGTGTAAAATATATCTCCTTGGATCCAGGAATATGCAGCACTTTTCTAAATGATATTATGCTTTTCACGAGTGGATAAGTGAGGCGGTAATTTTACAATGACTGAATAGTTATCTATGTCAGCAAACCATGGGGATTTTGTTGACACAACAAAAAAATGTTCGTCAGGAAAATCATCATCAACAGGAATTGCTTCACCAGGATTATTTAACCTTGAAATATAATCTGCTACTACATTTGATTTTCCTAGTCTATCAACAATAGTAATATTAAATTATTATAACAATAGTAACCACCTATTCACTCTACCACTAGTTAATGGTTTATTCATAAGATATCTTATTGCGGAATGGTTAGAGTGTACAAGGACTTCATATCCTGTAATATAATGTCTGAATTTATTAATATAAAAAATTACAACTAAAAACTCTTTCTCAGTAACTGTATAATTGAGTTTTGCGGGTGACAAGTTTTTACTAATGAAATAAATAACATAAGATTGTTTGTCTTCTTCTTGTCCTAAAGCTATGCCAATAGCAGTATCCAAGGCATCAGAGGAAATATGAAATGGTAGGGACCAGTTTGGTCCTCTCAAAATTGATGCTTGGACTAATTTTTCCTTCAATGTCTCAAAGGATTGTTGGCAAGCTATGGACCAAGAAAACTCACTATATTTAGCCAAAAAATTAGAAAAGGGGGGTAGATATCCTTGGGAAATTCTCAATGAATCTCTTATAGTAGCCCACATGTCCTAGAAAACCTCTCACTTCCCTTTGAGTTTTGGGTATAGGGAGACTCAAAATGACTTCTATTTTTGCAGGGTCAACCTGGATACCTTTGTCGGAAATAAGATGGCCAAGAACCACTCCCTCTTTGCACATTAACCTACATTTATTATCACTCAAGGCGAGATGAGCTTCTTGGCAGTGAAGAAGCACTTTTTCTAGATTCTTGAGGGCTTCCTGAAACGAATCACCAAACACAGAGAAGTCATCCATATAGATTTCTACACACTTAAGGTCAACAAAAATAGCCAAGAATGCCCTCTGAAAGGTAGCTGAGGCATTACATATCCCAAAGGGAAGCACTAAGTAAGTGAATGTACCCCATGGACATGTAAAAGTGTTTTTGTCTTGATCCTCGGGTGCTATCTATATCTGGTTATATTTGCTAAAGCCATCCAGAAAAGAAAAGTACTTCTTACCAACAAGGGTATCAAGTACCTGCTCAGTAAAGGAGGGGCGAAGTAATCTTTGAGAGTGGATTTATTCAATTCTTTGTATTCAATACAAATGCATAATCTCCCATATTTCTTCGAGACTAATACTAATGGAGAGACCCACCAGCTGTTAGAAATGGGCTAGATAAAATCAACATCTAAGAGTTTTTGTAATTCTTCCTTTACAATATCTCTTAGAGTTGGGTTCATTTGCCTTTGGGGTTGTCGAACAGGTCCAACTCCATCCTGAATATAGATATGGTGTGTACAAATTTAAGGAGGGATTCCTTTCATATCTTCATAACCCCATGCAAAGGCATCGAGATGGTTTCACAACAAATTCACAAGCTGCTCTTGCTGAGAAGAATCCAAGTCTGAACTGATATACAAGGATTTTCGTGGACTAATATCAATATGATTAGTATCAGGCTCAAGAGTACACAAAGGTGTCACTATAGATGGTGGTGATGGAGGTAGAGAGTCATATCTTTCCTAAAAATTTAGACTAAAAATCTGACTCACTGACTCAAAATTAGGCATGGTGTCTAAATTGTTCAAGAAGTCTTGAATATCACCCTCTTGCAAGGACTCAAAATTTTGATGTATCAAGGAAACAGACTAAGTCTCCTCATCCATACTATAGTCTAACCATAAAGTGTCTCAGAGCTCCTGAATGGATCTAGCGGGTGGATATAAGGTGACCTTTTTCTTGGAATATCCATGGGAAATATACATATCACCAAAACAACATCTGATATAAGCACCGACCATAGCAAGCCATGGTCGTCCCAAGATAAAGGGATGCGCTCCACAAGATTATTTGGCTGAAGCACAATGAAATCTGTGGGATATTCCCAAGAATCTAGGGAAACGACTACATCATCCAATACCCCTTCTAGTTTGATTTTAGATCTATCTGTTAGTTCAAGCACCGTGGGAGTAGGACGAATATGGACCAATCCAAGTTGATCCATGGTTTGCTTGGTGATAACATTAATGGTTTCCACTAGGTCTATAAGTACATTGGATACAAGGATATCACCTATCTGAGTAGAGACAACAAGGTTTCTAGGGTCGGTATATTTTTCCATGTGCGTACACCCCATCATTAACCCTTCTACTCTACCAACAAATTGAATAGTTTGAGGTTCCATTCTTCTCCTTCTTGGATTTTTGAGATAGATTTCCCTAATTATTTTTGTACAGATGGGTATCTCTTTAATAGCTTGGAGCAAAGGTACCTTTACAAAAAGGTTCCTAAGATCAGAAGCCAGGCTAGACTCGGGAATGGGGTCTTTCTTCTCCACAACTAACCTCTCTGGATAGGGAGGTCGGTTGGAAGAATATGACAAGGGCTCAGAATGTATAAGGATAGGTTGAATGGTGTCATCCTTTTTAGAATGGTTAGGAGTTTCCTCCTCTCCTTTCTCATCGATAATTACCATATGCTTTTTTGATTTTCTGAGGTTACTAACTTCCCTGATCTCAATTGGAGATCATTGAATCCAACTGGCATATTTTGATATCTGAATGAAGAAAGTGGGTTCATATAATGGATCATTTGTACTGCTTTATTATTGGGGTTGGGTAAAGGTTGAGCAGGCAGCTGAGAAGGCCGAAACGGTGGAGGTAAAGGTAATGGTGGCATAGGTTGAATCAATTGAGGTAATGATGGTTGTGGCATTGGGTAAGGTGCATATGTAGGAGGGTATGATTGCATAAGTGCAGGATAGGAATGATGCGAATGATGTGAAAGGTTTGGCCCTCTCCATCCTTGTTGCCAAGATTCAGAGGGTTGTCCATACTAATATTGGTTCCCATGCTGCCAATGTTAAGAGTGACCAGTGTTAGGATAGGAATACGAGTGTGCATTATAACCAAAAAAATGTGGTGGAGGTTTAGGAACCATACCTGCACTTACCTGAGGCCAATTTCTTCATGCTCCCATAACATGCAATGATTCGGCTTCAAGTTGTCCTCCTTTAAGTATAGCTTTCAGCCCAGGTATGGAGGGACATTTTTCTGTAGCATGGTTCTCTGCACAAATTGCACACTTATTAGTTTCTTTAATATCTAGAGGACATTCTCTTAAAGGATTCTTTCTTCTACATCTTGGACAGAAAATAGCCAATGACTCTTTCTCTTCTACAAGTTTCTCTTGAAACTTCAAAGAGTATATTTGCTTACTAATAGTATTCATTATTTCAATTTTAATATTGTCCATTTTGTTTTCTACTCCAATAATCATAGCATCAATAGACTCGGTTTTCTTGTTTCTATTCCGAATTCCTTTACTAGATCTATATTGGTTACTTGAGAATTTCTTGCACAAGTCACAAATTTGATCAAAAGATTTTTGAGCAATATCTCCTTGTCCTAATAGATTTAAATTTTTCTTAGCATCATCAGTAAGCCCATGTAGGAACAAGTTTCTAATGGTACTTGGATCAAATTTGTACTTTGACCTTTGAAGGATATACATGAATCTCTCCAAGTAGTCCTCTAGAGTCTCATCATCATTTTGCACAATAGTAAAGCCTTCATCTTGAATATCTATAGTTTTACAATATTCCTGATATTTTGACAAGAACACTCTTTTCATTTTCTCCAAAGAAGATATAGTGTTTCCTCCTAGTCCCATGAACCAATGAAGTGATGTGTCCTTGAGAGTTGCAGGAAACAACTTTAACTTTTAGGCATCAGATGAATAATCATAACTTCTACATAAAATATCAAACTCAGATGAGAAAGAGTTTGGGTCATCATGTACCTTACCATAAAAATGAGGAAGAGCTTATGGTGGAATATTTTTCGTTTGTACTTGTGTATCAGGATCGACAATTGGGAATCCAAAAGTGGATTATTCCTCTTTTACCTAATTTTCACCAGTTCCTTATGCATGATCTTCCTAATCTGCCATTGTTGTTTTTCTACATGAACCTCTCTCAGCAAGCTGAGAAGGTTGACTATGGGTTCTAATAGCTGCCTTCTTCCCCTTTGTGGGTTGTGTCACACCTGGACTATTTGTACCAAATCCCAAATGGATTGTTCTTGCATGATGAGTCTGAGTTCGTTTGTACTTTATGCCTGCAAAAGAAGTCCCAATATTAGATTTGTTTTTAGATTTATCATTATTTCATTGGCCCCTAGTGGGCTTCGGACCTCTACCTCTTTCAGGCATTCATTTGAAAAAATGACAAAATGAAATTCAAATAAAAATTGTTGTCTTCAAAAAAAAAAACTCAGCACCTATAAATTCCTTCAAACAATAGAAGCATACTGTAGAAAAAAATAATAGCAGACTTACCCCTATTGCAAAAATGGAAAATTCTTACCAATTCAGATCATCTCCCCTGCAATGGCACCAAAATGTTGGGTGCAACAATTGCACTTAAGGAAACTCCTCAACACTTAATTGTTAACCCAGGGGCTTCGTAAACTTGGAGACGAAGCACAGACAATGCCATAAGTGGTATGAAATTTTCCTATTCTTAATCCTAATTCTTAAAGGAAATGTTTGCAGAATGAGACAAAAACAGTCCTTAAAGGAAATTAACACTAAAGCAACTCTAGTGCTGGAATATAAAATAAAAATTTGCAAGTAAATCAAGTAAAGGAACTTTCACACAACTGAAGCAATCTTAAATTCTAGAAGGAAATGCTATGTTTATGTTTAGATAGGTGGCTAACAGTCTGACAAGTGGGCCCTTGCAGAGATCTGTTTTCCTCTTGATCTTCCTTCTACACAAACAACCTGTTATTGTACTATTGCAATGTGCTTGCACTAGTGCAAGTACAATACCTCTGTGTAAAAGTATATTTTACCTCCCGTACTGAATATTTATGTCTTTGTGGAGGTGTTCTAAACCTCAGGGCTTAGAGCACTCTGTTTCTATGACAAGATACTATCTCTTGCACCAAGGCAGAGTTTCCTTCACCAAGTTCTAATTTACTTTCGAAAATATTGAAAGATGTGTTGAAAAAGAATTGCAATTGCAAATGAAACTTTGAGATAAATTATCTATGTAAATGAAATGCTTTAATTAATTAAATCGTGTAAAGGAAGTAAACTTGATGAAATGAAAACAATTGGAAGTAATCAAAGCAGTAGTCTAATTGATCTTGCATGTATCATCTAACTTCAGCAATCCACTTAAAGTATTTATGTTCCTTGGTCATAAAGCATGACATCCAAGTATAACGTGTCTATGATAAATGCATGCAATTGTTCTCAGATGCTTTAGCAATATACTTTTAATGTTGAAGACAATTGCTGTAATTAACAACCCATTTTCTTGCGAGAATAACTGAAATGATAATCCAGGAAAGAAATGTAATGTTTGTTGTAAAATAAATGACTAAACCGAAGTGCAGGAAATCACATGCACTGGTACAAGAAAAGGGCTTCCTGTATGATCCAAGCGGACACAAATCAAGATAAGAAATGTCAGTAAAGAAATGTGAGAAATGAATTATAGAAAAAGAAATAACTCAATTAACTCCCAAACCACAGATCTATTTCACACATAACTCCAAAATAAATTTAAAGCAGAACTTTAGAAATAAACATAAAGCTGTTCACACCACGCAACCGCAAAGGAAATATCGAAACAATCTTTCTTAATAACGAAATCATAAGGGTAAACGAGTTTGGGTTGGCTGGGCGCTAGCCAACCAACTCATTTCGATTTTAAGAAACGAACAGATTCAACACTCAAGTATGCATCATAGATAAATTAAACATAGTGCATGAATAACATGGCGGATTCCTTGTATTACTTGATCAGCAAATGTACATAGTAATGCGAGTCCAACCCCAAAGATGAGGGTGATACTAGATTACATAGAAAAATGAAAGTACATTCTAAGGATCGCTAACTAGTTCTACCTACAATCTATATTTTATACATTCTTTCGGCCTTAGCTATCTTCCACTAATTACAATCATTTTTTTATTCAAGCCTTTTGGATGAATAGACTAACAAATGAACATTACAAAATCGATTAACAGTTATAATAGAACATGTACGCCGTTGGCCATAAACTATCCTTGGCAAATGTCCCTGATTGTGCGCTACCGATATCCATCCTCAATTGATCAGCAACCAAACTCAGAGTTATGGATCAAAACGGTCGCGTGGAAAGATTCAGCTCATGGAAATCTCGGATCAATCATCGTAGTGGTGCAAGAATGTGCCTGCAATGATCATACTAACTCATAATTAACACTAAGTTCCTCAATTACTTCTAGGAAATTATCATAAGTTACAAGAGGTACTTAATAGGTATGAAATCAATGTAAAAATGATTAATAAAGCAATTTAATAAATCTTAATGTAAAATATCAAGCATATGCATGAATAGGTAGTTATCTTGGACTAGTGTAGGAAAGAGAGGTTTAAGTTGAGATAAAACAAAGGTTAATGTTTATAGAAATGGGGTAAAAATAGGGCAATTTGGGACACCAATAGACATGACTATCTATTTCTGGTAGTTGACAGGTTGAGCAAGATGTTTGTTTTGATGCCCTATAAAAATATCATCAGTGGGAAAGAAGAAACAAACCTATTCTTTGGATGAGTTTGGGTGCACTTTGGGATACTAAGGAGAATTATTTTAGAGAGGGACACAATATTTTTCAGTGCATTCTGGGCTACATTGTGGGAGAAGATGGACATGAAGTTGAAGAGATCTACAACATTCCATCCAAAGACCAAAGGGCAGACAAGAGTAGTCAATATGACCTTGGTGTAGCTTTTGATGGGATAAAACGAGAAGAATATGAAGACTTGGGATGAAAATATGGTATATATAAAACACTCCTACAATAGAGTATTCAACACTTCTATAGGAAAGTCCCCATTTTAAACTTGCTTTGGATGTTTCTACCTTCACCTTTGGATATTACATATGGGAAGGAAGCAAGAGTGAGGGAATATCTTATAGGGGACACCTTGAGGGCTAATTTTTTTATAGAGAAGATAAGGTAGATCCATATACCAGTACAAGAGACATTGTAAAATTCACAATATAAATATAAGGCCATGCATGATCAACGTAGAACAAATAAATCTTTCAAGGTGGGAGATAGAGTATGGCTACAGTTGAACAAGGAGAGCATACAACGGTCTATTAATAAAATCAAGGATCTAAGGGGTGGCCCCTTTGAGATATTAGAAAAGGTTGGTGATAATGCCTATCAAGTCAATTTACCACCCCATATGCACAGTTACTCAATTGTGAATGTAGAGAATCTGAAACTCTATGAGCCTTCCATGCTAGATCAAGAAAAGGAATAGGTCTTACCTTTTGTGGAGGATTTGGAACCAGATGCTTAGGAAAAGTTGATAAAATATACAATTTTTTAGAAGAGGTACAAAACTACAAGACAAGGGAAGCATGGTGTTTGGTAGATTAGCTTGAAAGGGAAACTTCTAGGCAAAGCTAAATGGTACAACAAAGAGAAGGGAAGGAAAAATTTATTCACCTCATTTAGTAGAAGATTTTGGGGACCGAAACCCTCCCAAAATTGGGAGGTGTGATCTAGATTATATCATTGTATTTTTTGTCATCCATCTTGATGTTTTCATAGTGGAAAAAGTGGAGGAATCAGCTCTCAAGACCATTTTTATTGGTAGGACCCAATTTGGAAAAATAGGGTTTGAAACTTTCTAGGAGTCTTTTGAGGTATCAAACAACGTCTTTTAGGGGGTAAAAATTTGTCACGTTAGTGAAAAAAAAATTCCTATTCTGCAAGCACAGACATTTCCAACATGCAAGAATTGGGTCAATCAGAGTCCGTATGTTAAAGTTATGTCACTCAGAAGTTGACCTTCCTATTTTCAGCACCATAATTTGAGAGGATGCCATGTCAACTCCCATTATTCATGGAAAATAGGTTATACAAATGATTATGACATACAAAACTCTAGAATATTCTCTATTATAACTCTGTCTAAGATTTGAGGTCGTCAAACCTAACCCCTAGCAGGCTATTGAGTTGTGTTATAACTGAACCACTAGGAGGAAAAGGGGTTCCATTCTTTTGAATGTATTTGTTCCATAGATGAGCAAAAATAGCTGAGAAGGATAGGAGATATAGAGGATAGAGAGGATTTTTGCACTATAGTAGTCCACTAACAACATACCATACTTCTTTGTACTCACAACCATATTTCCATTCATAGAAAGAGAGTAGAGTGGCCTCACCTTCCAGCTAGGTTTTTTCTCTCGAAAGGGTTTCCTCGATCATCATATCTCGTTTTTTTTGAATTTGTGGAAAACCTGTGATCAGTGTCAAGTGTGTGTGTGTGATTTTATTTTGGTGTTCTCCATTTTATGCATAATTTTATATTCACACGCATGCACTATTAAAAATAAATCTACAAATTCGGAAATCTAATAAAATTGTAATATAGTGGATAATTTTAGATTTTAAATATAATTTTATTATGCTCAATTCTACATGTGGGTTCAGCTCGTTTTGGAGTTTGCCCAGATAAACTTGATCTTATCTTCTTTTATTGTGAGGAACTATCCAATGAAATATCTATGAAATTTTTTAGATCAAATATATTGTATTAATTAGATTGATTAATATATTTTACTACATTGAGAGGCACTCCACAACCCAATATGAGGGAGATGTGTAGGCTTAATGTAAGACATATTGTTTATCAACATTTTTTAAATGTCAGGAAAAATATATATAGAAGAAAAAAATGTCATGTTCATATGTTATAATTAATATTCAAATTAAAGGATATATAAATATAAATGTAAAGTGAAAAATGTAATGTAATTGAAAATGTAAAATTCAACATAATGTAAAATATAATTCAAAAAGTTACCACTTTTATCACAAGAAATTATTTTTTCTATAATGTAAAGTTAACATAATATTGTT
>APFE031660630.1:141370-177507 GCA_000404065.3 Pinus taeda
GAGAGAGAGAGAGAGAGAGAGGCGAGGGAGGGAGGGAGAGTGATGGGAGGAAGGAAGAGTGATGGGAGAGATGGAGAGAGGGGAAGGAAGAGAGGAAAGGGTAGAGAGAGGAAGGAGGGAGGGAGGGAGAGAGAGGAGGGAGTTTGAGGGGGAGATATACGGAGGAAAAGACAAAGACATAGAGATATATAGGCGGAGAGAGATAGGGAATGACAAAGGAGAGAGAGAGATGAAAAATTTGGATGGTGGATAGAGAGAGAGAGAAAGGAAGGAATAGATAGAGGACTTACGAGAGAGTAGAGAGGGAGGGAGAGAGCTATATGGAAGAAGAAATACATAGAGAGAGAAAGGTTGAGAGAGAGAAAGAGGAAGTGACAAGGGAGAGATGGAGAGAGATTGAGGGAGAGAGGAGAGCAAGAGGGAAGAGGGAGAGAAGGAGAGGAAGGGAGAGAAGGGGAAGAGAGAGAGAGAGGGAGAGGAAGAGAGAGATACATAGATATGGAGAGAGATATATAGATATGGGGGGTGAGATAGAGAGATAAATAAGGAAATATATTAGGAGATATAGATATATATATGGAGTGGGGAGAGAGGGAGGAAGAGAGAGACAAAGAGAGTGAAGGAGGGAGAGATAGATAGATATGGATAATGTGTGTGTGTTTGGAGGGGTGATATAGATATACAAATAAGGAGAGATGGATGGAGATATAGATATATATGGTAGGGGGAAAGAGAGGGATGAAGAGAGAGACAAAGAGGGGGGGAGAGGAAGAGAGGGAGAGAGTGAGATGGGGGACAAAAGGAGGGGGAGAGAGAGAATGAGAGAGGGAGGGAGATAGACACATATATGGATGGGGAGGAGAGAGAGAAAAAGAAAGAGACACATAGATACAAATAGAAATATTATATAGTATTATATAATATTGAAAAATACTAACCATATCGGAAGAAGAAGTAAGGCTTTTACCAAAGTTAAAAGAATTTGGATTTAGAAATCTATGAATGGTTTTAGTTTTTCATTGAAATATATGCATTGATTTTAGTGCAGATGTTGATTCCTAATCCTATTTGATTGATTTCACTAGATGTATTGGTTTTAGTGTAGTTGTTGATTTCTAATCTAATTAGATTTAGTGCACTACAGGCATTGATTTTAGTGTAGATTTTGATTTCTAATACTATTTGATTTCTTGCACCTGGTGCATTGATTTCAGTGTAGATGTTGATTTGTAATCCTATCTGATTGCTTGCACTAGATGCATTGCTTTTAGTGTATTTATTGATTTTTGATTTGATGTAACTAGATGTATGATGTACATTAATTTCAGAGTAATTAGATTAATAGTGTGCATTTATTTAAGTGTAAAAATTAACAAAATTATTAACAATGTGCATTGATTTTTGTGTTACAACAATTCAACCATAAACAAAATACTTGAATTTTCATCTTACATAAAATGTTCACTTACATAAAATGTTTGCTTATTGAAATTGTAAACTAGTTGTAATTGATTACATTCTTTTTATTCCCATTTTGCATCATTTAACATTGTTAATCACTTTGCATTCAAACGAGGTAATAGAAAACAACTACCATAGAAATTTACTTGGGGTTTAACACTCCATAAGTCATAATGGTTGACTTTTGAGAAAGCTACTATTAATACTGGAGAGCAAGAGAGACAAGGTATGCTGTTTACTATAATAGCTCGAGTTAAAGATTTGAATGGTATACAATTTCAACTACCCTTTTCATATGATCGATATGAAAAGATGACAAAACTAATAAGTGTAGCTATAAGAACAATAGAAGAAAATAGTTTCATATTGATCACAATGAATACTATATGTAATTAGATACATTCTTATTATTCACATTTTCTATCATTCAACGTTGTTACATTGTCACTTTAACGTGTTCAAATTTTTATTTCATCATTTTTCATCATTCAAGTTATTAACAATCTCTATCATATAAACAAAATGAGGTAGCGCAATAAATTTAACATTAAAATGACTAGATTAATTTAAGACATATTTAAAATGATTAGAATCATTAGATGTTCTACAAATTTTCAATGGTTGCACATTACTAAACCAACCTAAAGCCATATTAACTCTAAATCTATCAAGCGTCGAGAGCGATCATATCTCTTGAAGTCCAAACATCTTCCTCAAAATTTTACAACTCAAAAAAAAAATTTTACCAACCTCAAAAGATTTAATCCCCTCAATACTTGATAAATCCATAGTTATAATTCAATCTAAATTAATTATATTTATAAATAAAATGATAATCACTCTCATTTTAGAAATCCACTCCACCTATCACAAGCCTTTATAACATACTTCAAGTGATACTTTCCTTGTAATAAAGATTGATAATAACAACATTAATAATGATCCTTCTTACCTTACAATATACTCCTATCACAAGCGTGGATAACATGCTTCAAGTGATACCTTCCCATAATGACAATATTAAACTACTTTAGACCCTTGTGTGCTAATAAAAACCAACGACTAATGACAATAAGGTATTAACTACTCTACCTAAAACATAGTTAAAAACGACTAATGACATTAAGGTTTCAACTACTCTACCTAAACCATAGTTAAGAAAGATATAATTAAAGATTGGAAAGGTAGCAAGAATGTGTTAAATAAAGAATAAAATAAAAACAGAAAGAGACGTGTCTACCAGGATTATTTTATGTCAAATTCTTGTTAAAATTGTATGTAAGTATTTCATAAGATTTGAGGATGGTTTTGTTGTTTTTAAATTAAAAAGTTTATTTTATTTTTTGAAATGTTATATGGAAATTTTTAATGTTTTTGTTAGGTTTAATGTTTAATTTTTTTAATTATTATATAATTGGTTAGAGTGTGTTATTATTTTAATAATGTTTGATTTTCTTTTTTAATATTAATAAAATAGAGAGATTTTTGATATTTTAGATTGGTGTTGACCCACTTTTTATAGTATCTTAAGTTTTTCTTATCCTCTAATTCTTTATAGCATCACAAATTATCCGTAAATTTAGATATAACAATATGTTTAATAGTATCATTATTTTGTAAAGCAACCTCTTTTTTGATTCCCCAATGACTTACTCAAGAATTGACATCATTCAATCAACTTCACATGAGCTGCAAGTGATTTTGACTAGAGTTTGAAGAAATCTTGGAGAGTCTCTTTCTTTCCATGTTGTTCATCTTGTTCTTGTACATTAGTTACCCAGTCACAACCATTTTATCAATGGGGAAAAGTATCACTTCTATAAGGAGGACAAGATAGGGTGTATTTTCTTTAATTTAAGGGTTATAAATTATAAAATATTTAGGATTTTCTCTATCTTTGTCCATTATTCTTTAGAGGTGTTGCAACTCCAAATTTCACGACCATATAACATGATAGGATGGATGAGAATTTCGAAGAGGAGTTTATTCTTACCCCCAAAGAAAAATTTATAGTGATTTAAAAATATTTTCAAAACCATAATACGGTTCCCACTCTCTATTTAATCTTTTATCAAAGCTAGAGTTCCAATTAAGCTTATGTTGAAGACAATTCCCGAAATAGTTGTATGAATCCACCTCTGCTGGGTTATTGTTGTCATACGAAAAATTAGTGCAAGAAATATTTTTAGAATTGAATATCATAACCTTTGTTTTTTTAGCATTAACAATCATACACATACTAGAACAAGAATCCCTGAGAATTTTTAGTTGCTTGTCGATATCATAGGGACTCATCACCGTAAATGATAATATTGTCAACACAAAGAAGAAGGATGATGAATATACTAACTAGAATCATGTCAACACAACCCATTTCATCTAAACAACCATCTATAATGTCAATGTATGTGCCAAAAAGGGCAGGGGACAAAGGATACATTTAGTTGCCTACTTTGTTATAATTAATTCCTTTAGATCAATGTTTGGTGTTCATAAACTTACAATAACATTCTCATACAACCTTATTGTAATTTCTTTCAACCGAAAAGGAACTTTGAACTCCTATAATCTATTATAAAGGTTAGTGATGGATATTATACCAAATTCCTTTCTAAATTTAAAGAAGAAACATGGGAGATTAGTTTTATTATTGTGGCACTCCTCCACAATCATCCTAAGCATAATAAGGTGGTCCATAGTTGAATGTTAGCTCCTAAATCTATCCTACCTAATTTTTTTCCTTTTTTCATGGTTTTATAGCCATACGTTTCTCTTCTTTTCAGAATAATTACATATAACTTGAATAAAAGAGGGATAATAATAATGGGCCCAAGAAGGATTGTTTTTGTCCTTTCTTTTAAAAATAGGAACAATGGTACTTTAAGTATAGGGTTTAGGAAACCCTGCTTGATTTTCAAATTTAAGAGCTTGTGAATGTGAGGGATGAGGGTAGGCCCTACAATTTTTAACATTTATGCTTGATAGTTTTTGATGTACTTCACTTTCCCTTTTATGAACAACTTTACCCAAACTTTAAGTCTTCTAAATAAAAAACTTCCTCCTCTATAAAACAGATTTGAATTTTGTCGAAGATATAAAGGGACTCATAGTGTTTGTAAGGTAGGAATTTCAATGCCCCAAAGGAACCATGTTGTTTTATTTAGTTTTATAAATTAAAATTAGTTCTATAATTTCTTAAATCTAGCATAGAGAACTGCAAATTTTTTTTCTTTCTATTTATATAGTAACCTTTTCCTTTCAATTAGGGCCTTGTATGTAAATATCTTGTTATATTTTAAGGACTAGTTAGAAGCATCATGAATGAAATTTCTAGCAATCTTACACTCTTCATCATAACAAGGGTTGGTCCTTCTATTCTCCTTTTTACACAACACCTCAACAAAGATTTTGTTAATGCAAGTTGAGAGGGCTATTGTAAAATTATGATATCTTCAATATTGTCCTTATTCAATAAGAGATTTAATTTATTTTTATCCCTTAAAAAGACTATCTTTATCTTTGTCAAGATGAAGTTCTTTTGGTTATTAAAACTCTCTTCTTTATGGATTTTGTGTGTGTCAAAATTTATAGTTAGGATCAAAGATCTACGTTAAAGTCAGGATCATGGTCATTTAAGCTATTAAAATGTACTATTTGGTTATCTAGGGGATATCAAATATCACATAAATTATGAAATTATTTCCAAGCCCATGAAGAGAAATCATTCTATTGGAATTTTCATTAAGCTATTACAAATTATTGATTTTTGAGAACTATAGAACTTGACCATCTCTCTACCAACAAAATCATTGGAATTTATTTTGTAACTTCTAGCTAAAACGAGGTCCTCATCTAGCCAAAGAGGCTTAGGGTTGGGATCATTCCTTAAGATAATAGTTTGATTAGTTGTTGTCCTAGCATTAAAGTCTCTTTATAAGAGGATATTGTCTTCTTATATTAGATTGTAAATATCTTATTTGAAGTCATTATGAGGACAATATCTTATCTAGATTATTTTTCTTATAAAGGGTAGAACTAATAGGAATAAAATAACATATTTCTATATAAATATTATTCGCATTTATATCTAAAACCTCTTATGACATGTACTAATTAAAGGTATTTCTTGTGAATCATAATGTGAGGAAATATGTTCTTCACACAACATGTTATGTCATCTATAAACTACCATGAATATTAAATTAGAACAATTCATCACAACAGATCTAATGACATTGCCAAAATATTTATTGTGAAGGCCATTTTCCTTTAGATCTCAAATTATTTAATTATTGTTTTTTTACTTAAATGTATGAAAAAGATTAAATGTGAAAAATAGAGAAAAAAAAATACACAAACATGTAATCCAAAAATACGCACATGATTTTACCCTAGGAAATCCTTATGGGGAAAAAAATAGCTAGAAAATGAGCTCGCTCTGCTCTCATTTCCCTAGTATGGAAATAAACAGATACAAAAAAGGAGATACTCTCTATGGATTTACTAAAGACCTACAATTTTTAAGGTTGTTATAGAATCTTATCCCTTTGTGTTCTTCTCTCTAACTTCCCACACCCAACCATTTTTGTCGACTACAAAACAAATATAATGGCATAAAATGGAACCCCTTCTCCTCCTAGTAGCCTCGTATTTATTATTTCTCGCTAGCCATCTAGGGGTAAAGTTTTGATGTCTTCAACCTTCAATTAAAGTTCTATTTTTGGACCTTATATAATATTCTTTAAATTCCACACATGGGTATCCCCATATGTCTGAGTAATGAGGGATGACGTGGCATACTCTCATAACATCTCATAACATGGTAGGTCAACTTGCAGGAGGAATAAATTTTGTATATGAGCTCCAATAGATGCAATTCTTGCATCGCTGAAAACGGATATGATGTTATGTTTTACATGATTGAGTTATGATGTTGATGACATGAATGGTTATTGAAGTGATTGAAAATTATAAATTGTCAAGAGTTGTATAATTTGGTCACACTAGTGATTCACAACCCCCCCCAACCCCAACTAGCGTCATGGTTTCCATTGTTTTTAATAATTTGTATTAGAGAAACCAAGTTCCTTCTGGATTAGTCTAAAAATTAGAAGGAAGATCATGGATCATGGAGAACCAGGACTAGATTACGTGAGATGGAGTTCCATTTTTCAATGGCTCAAATTACACAACTTGGAATGTAAGAATGATAATCTACTTGCAAGCTCTTGATGTATGGCTATCTATGGAAAATGGATTAATAAATAATGAGGTTGATGAACAAGATAAAGATGAAAACTTGAGAGGGTTTTCCAAGTTAGATATTGAGAAAGTAATTTGGTGTGAGATTGCCAAAGAGATATGGAATTAGTTTCATTCCATCTATGATACATACACTCTAGTTGCTAATGATTTCAAGAGCCTTTCTTTGAAGAATGGAGTAGTCAAAGATTCAAAGAGTATTGAAGATCACGAATTAGAGGATGATTCCCCTGTATCAAGAGGCCAAGTTGTTGATCAACACACAAATAATACCAAGGAGATGCAATCTACAAATGTGTTGTTATTCTGTTGTTATTATAGAACAATAAGCCATTTATCTTCAAGCTACTCAATTGCAAGCTTTGATAAAAGAAAAAGTGGCTCATCTAGTAGTAGTGAAGAAGAAACTATTTTCATAGAAATTGCAGATCTAAATACTCCTCAAGAATATAATGGATCCACCTATACAAGAGAGGTAGATGGGACATATCATGTGTCTATAGAAGAAACATTAGATTCAGAAAGTGAACAAGTTTATGAACACGTTGTGAGTGAAATAGACACTTGTTGCGAATTTAGTAGTTCCTCTATTGAGTTGGAACATCTTGAAGAAAATATTTATTTTAAAAAGCAGCTCATATCAACTTTTGAGGAGATCAAGAACCTTAAATCATCAAATCAAAAACTAGAAGTTCATATCAATGTATTTAAAAGGTCGTTGTTGAGTTTTCAGGAGCATGCAAATATTTTTGAAGCATTAGATGAAATTTGAGGTAGACAAAGCCCCCCTTAGGATAAGAAAAAAATGATTTATAGAAGTAAATTAGCAGCAACATCAATGGGACCCATCCTCCTTAAAAGACAAAACAACATGACATTCACAAAAAATAAAGTTCAACAACAAGAAAACAAAAAAAATTCCAAATATAAACACAATGATGTGTAACCACTCATATGTTTGTGTTGTGATAATGCATGGAATTTCCTACAAATATCCAAAAAGGAAAAAGAAGGTGTATCAACATAGGTAGAATGCCCTATTTCAGAAACAACCATGATTTGCTTAGAGTAATTTGAACAACCATGCACAAAAAGCCTTTTCCCCTAAAAGGAAAATTATCAATGGACCAAAAATGCCAGGAGAGAAAGTATCAGTCTAAGAAATTGGGCGAAAGGAAGACTTGTTAAGAATAATTCCTTTGCCCCATTCTCGAATACTGTTGAATTATACAAGTGTGGAACTTATGGGCACAAAGAAGTTATGTGAAAACTTGGAAATAATACACCTCATTTCCAAAACAAGTCAAACAAAATTATGGATCATGTTGGGAGAAAGAAAGTATAACTGTGTAGGAGCTATTACAACAATCATAAGAGAGGCAGGTCGAATGGTTCATAGAGGAAAAAAAGACCAATGTTTTTCTTTGAATATTATAAAAAAAAAATATTATCATATCAGAGCCTGAAATTCCTATGGTTTGTCGCTCTTATATATCCCACAATAGGAAAAGAGTTAAATTAGATAAAACAAGAAGCATCATCCCAGACAATTCTCCAAAGTAGTATAGGTAGAAAGTAGGCACAAACAGTAAGAAACAAGAGGAATAGGTAATTTTCATATTGTCTTTAATTGGTGCTAACAAGAGAAATAGTCAATGGTTTGTATACTCAAACTAGGGCAAGAAGTCACTCAGTCAGGAAAAAGTATCAGATCAATGTTGGAAATCAGCTCTTGGTGTTGACCAAGTAAAAATTAAGCATACATGGGTGTGCAAGGAAAAGGGAGACAATCTACTTGGAGTAAATCCCTTGTTCCTCTTCATTGAAAAGAAGAAGTTGGCTTCAAGGGGATCCATAAAGGACAGATGCAATGAGCAAAAAGAAACATGCCAAGTAATGAATTTGAGGGATAAGGGAAGTTTCCCCTTTTGTTTTTATTTAGTTTATAAAGTTGAATGAGACTCATGTTACTGAGTATTGTGGTTTATTTAATGTTGTTGCCAAATCAGATTGACTGACTAAGTATAGATGGTAATGATAGAACAAGAATGATGAATTGTTTACTACCGAACTTTACTTGTCTTGTGCAAGTATGTTTACAAATTCTTAATGCCAAAGAGGGACCATAACTATAGGGGGGAGTATACTCAATTTAACATTCAAGTGTCAGATTATTCTATTAACAATTGGTATCATCAATTAATATCAGTTTCATGCTACTTATTAAGCATAAGCATGGAAGATAGAGGTTAATGGTGATTGCTAAAAATTAATGTTGTTTGACTCATCAAAATTTATGTTGCAGATATGATGAATGGTATGGTTGTTATGATGCTTTCAGACTATTACATTAGTAATTGGTATTAGACGTCATATTTTTGGTTAAAAAATCATGATCACAAGGGGAAAATACTCATTTATCAAGTGCTCAACAATTGGTATCAGTTAAACTATTAGCATCATTGATCTCAATGGTATTGACAATTGGTATTAACTCTCGTTAGATTTTTGTCAGAGTGTGGTGTTCATATTGTTAGTAGGATATTATCAGTCCAAGTGTTTGTGAAAGAGTCCTTATTTTAATGTTGTTAATGTTCATGTTGAATCAAAATTATGCAATGAGTTTGCTACCATTAAAATTTTATCAAGTAGAGTATATTTTGATTTGTTGGTCTAGGAATTCATTGGTGAGAATCCCTATATGTCTATCATGTAAGAACTTTTAAGAAGAGTACCTTGTTACTTATCAGTTCAACTTTGATGTTGTCAATCATGCATAGGATATATTATTGTTGTTACTAGAGGTTAGGTGTATGTGTCTAGGAAGAGGCACTATTATGAATGTAAGACTATATTGAGGCTTAGACCAATGGGCATGATTTTCCTCATGACTCAGTTGTACAAATATGATTTGTTTTAGCAAGAAATCCCTCTTGAATACTTGAGGTAAAGATTGGGAGTAATTACTTGTCTCCTTTCCACTCAATATTCTCCACAACAAAGAATGGAAGTTGCTTAGATGAGATCAGAGATACCTTAAGCTTTTAGTGTAAGAATAAGTAGTTGACAGGTCCACAGGATCAACGAGATAGGGGGATATTGCTAACAGGGGAGCATGTTGGTATATTTTCCATTGATGTCAAAGAAAGAGAATTACCTAAAAAAAATAGGGAGGAGAAGACCAAAACAAAACAACAAAAGGGATAATTACATCAGAGAAGAAGTACATAAAGGAGAATTGCATCATAGGGGGAGAAACATCTACAAAGAAGAAGAGAAGAAAATAAAAGTACACTTATCTTTGCTTGATTATTGGTGTTGTTATTTTGTTTCTTATGGTTTTTCCATCAATGCCAAAGGGGGGGGATTATTAGAAATATGTTGTCATTGATGGAAAAGGAAAACAAGATGATGGCATATTGTTAGAACATGTTGCCAAAAGAGGTGATTCATTGATGTCAAGTATTGATATGTTGCAACTATCAAAGGTGTTGTTTGCATAAGGAGGATGTTGGAAAAGTATTGACAAATGCATTGTCTAGAGTTTGGAAATTTCTGTGGTGAGGATTTTGATTATAATATTTCAAAACTTCTACAATATTCATTTTGAGTTTTTGACGTTTCAAGTCAAGACCATGACCCATCATCAGGAAAAAACCTATTCATTGATGTCACATGTGTAAATGTTGTTGTATCTAGATCAAAGGTTATGGAAAAAGAAGAGAAGATTACAAGGAACATGTTCAAGGAACAAGATCAGCTCAAAGAATGGTTAAGGAAAAGACGGAGAAGTTGTAGATAATTTGTAGACATTTATTGTATAGAATATCATCTCAAATGCAATTGGAAACCATTGAGATGGATAGAGGTCTAAAAGAGATTTCCAGTGGTATATGGAAGTTCAAAAATGGCCTCCTAAATCATAAGTTATTTCAAATCAAAGTATTAGTGTCCCCAAGTCAAAGATTGTAGCCATAGATGGTGATGGTTATTTAGTTTGGTGGTTTGGCTGAATGTACCACATTTGTAAGTGGAGTGGCTAAGTGAAGGTATGGGAAAATGTGGCTAGACAATGAAGTAGTGGGATTATATTTTATTGGTTGACAGAGGTCCCACTATAAAACTCACCCTAGTGGTAGTTCTTGAGATGGTTTGGAAGACGTGCAAAAAGGGAGAGCCCAAGATGACATAATCCCAGGAGGAGTCAGTGGAGGACATCAACACATCAAAGGCTCTCATTGGCAGAAGTTCTACAACAGTGGTCCCTAGAGCTATGTCACTGTGGGAGGCTTTCCCAAGATGTGATAAGGCATGAGCAAAGAAGAGGCAACCAGAATGATGTGAGGTTGGGAGGATGTGGCATATCAGCAATATAGGACCAATAGAAAGGAATTCGAGAAGTCATGGAAATCGACACAGTAAAAAACTTGAATAAAACCAAATATCTGAAACCTTTCTCTCTCCTCCCTTGCAGCATTAGAGAAATTTTGAGGTCTAAAATGGGCCTCCTAAGGAATAATATAAAATAATAGTGGAAGTCATAAAATAATATGATATTACATCATCAAGTTTTACAAGGAAAAAGGAAAAATCTATTTTTCAACTTATCTCCTTACGGTTTTACTCACATTTCGAGTGGGAGCACTTGTTGGATGTGGAATTTAATTCCTCATCCAAGGAGTACCCATGTTGCATACTTTCAATGGACCCTGCTACACAAAAAAGGAGAAATACATGAAAAAACGTGATTCCAATCACACATTTCATGTATTTCTCATTTTTTTGTGTAGCAAGGTCCATCAAAAGTATGCAACATGGGTACTCCTTGGATGAAGAATTAAATTCCACATCAAACGAGTGCTCTCGCTCGAAATTTGAGGTGAATCATCAGGAGATAAGTTGAAAATACGAGTTGAAAAGGTAGTTTTTTTTTTTTTTTTTTTAATAATTTCTTTTACTCCAAAAATGGTGAATCGTCCGTAATGGTTGACATCATCATCATAAATCCTATTAGTTCTTATAAAGTTGATTTTGGTTATATATTTTTATTTTGAGGCCCATTTTAGACCTTAAAATTTCTTTAATTACAGGTCAGAGTCTTTTATTTGCTCGCGATGATGTCAACATGATGTAAGTATAAGAGACACGTGGCATACTTTTTTTTGATTTTCAGGTGCTCAAAGGAGCCAAATCTAAGTGACATGTGTCACCACTCTGATGGCTCCATGTGGCATTGGTGATGTAAGCATGACATCACATTGGATTGTTCGACCTAGAAGGTTTCATGTGAGCATAATAAGTAAAGAGCTTCAAGTTGGCTAGATGATGGCCATACGTGGGAGACAGATCACCCCTCCCAATCATTGATTGGTTCACAGTGCATCGATGGGACCTGCCAAGACACCTCATCCTAGTCCCTAGACCCCAAAACAAATCAAGCGAGTGAAAAGGAGGTTGATTTAGGCTGATAGAGCTCTAGGACATGACAACGTACATGGAAACAACTTAGGCCAAATGAAATCAGTGCACATAAAGGGAGGAAAACCCACATGACTAGTCACCTTCGAGGCGCCACCCCAGAAGAAAACTAAAAGCTGCAAGGCAAGGACTCTCAAGATGATTCAACATTGTGATACCATGGCATATACAATCAAAGTATATGACCAATGAGAATAGAGTGAAAGTAAAAAGAGCAATGGGCCCACTAGACATGTTATCTCAAAAGGAAACAGAGTCGGAGACCAAACTTAAAGGCCAATACAAAGTTATGTGTGATGTGAAGACCAAGGGAAACATAGTTATTGATCAAATAGGAACTATTACATCAAAACATGCACTCTAGCCTAAAATCGAAAATTGTGTATGTGAGAACGATGTTTTTTTTAGGTTAAATTTTCAACGTTTTTTTAAATGGAAGTAAAAACCAATATTTTTTTTTTCAAAATGGATGAAAAATACATCTTTAAAAAAATAAGAGTTGATGCTGGAACAAAAAAAAATCGAGTTACAATTTTGACACTTTTTAGCAATGGAATTAAAGATAAAATATCAAGACTTCGAGAAACTGTAAAATTCCAACAATTCTCGGACATGATTTTAAAGATAAAATGTCATGTTTCAAATCCTAATAATTCCAACCATTTCCATCCATGTTGTTAAAGATAAAACATCTTGACTCTAAAAAACCTTGAAATTGTAATTGTTTTCAAGAATAGCATTAAAAATAAAATATCATACAGAGAAAAACCCTAAGATTTTGACAAATTTTCAACCGTGGAATAAAAAACCTTAGGTTTTTAACATATTTCAACCAAGAAATTATGAATAAATTATATGACTAAAACAATTTTTAAAAATAAACAAGTAAATGAAAGATTCATTATTCCAAGAGTAATTTTTATTTTAAAGGCTAAAACTATAGCTCTTTTGAAATCTTATCCTAAGACAACTTATCCTAATGCAAGAAAAACCTAAAAATCAACCATCAAAATGAAGTTTCCTTTTTAATGAGGCATTAAAATTTCAGCATTTTTAAAACTATGCTATACCAAATGATAACAATAAATAATATCATGGAATATCACTGTATAATTTGAAAAATCAACATTAATTTCTAATATTTCCTTACTTTTAATCAAAATATCAACTTCGAAAGATTGAATATAACATACATTATTTTTACAATTGATTATTGCATTCACTGGGGATTCACTTAGTGGACCTCTAACATATCACATGTGTTTGTGGCATATTAAACGACACCCTTAATTTGACTACATATTGGAAAATCCCTCTAAAAATCACATTATTTAACCCTCTACCAATATGAATCCAATACAACTTCCCAATTTAAAAACCCCTACTTTCACTAGATATTGTAGGTATCCATTTTTTCATTAACATTTTTTATACCCCTTTATATTTTCTCATTAGTGTTAAGCTCCATTTCTTATATTTGCCAATATGAAATCCCTTTACCTCCTTTATATCCCCAATATATTATGTCATTTTTTCTTCGATATATATCCCCCAATATGAACCCACGCGTTATTATATTTCTCCCCTAGTGAATCCACCCTCATTGCATTATGGATATTCTAAAGAGATGAATTATTTATAATTAAAACATATAATCCAACAAACATAGAAATGACACATAATTCATGTAATATCATATGAAAGTCAAAATATATATTTCAAACTACCATGCAAACATCTCTAAAGATATGAATTCTTCATAATTAAAACATATAATCCAAGAAACATAGAAATGATTCATAACTTCATGTAAGATCATATGGAAGTCAAAATATTTATTTCAAGTTACCATGCAAACATCCCTAAAGATATGAATTCTTCATAATTAAAACATATAATCCAATAAACATAGAAATGACTCATAAATTTATGTAAGATCATATTGAAGTCAAAATATTTATTTCAAGTTACCATGCAAACATCTCTGAAGAGATGAATTCTTCATAATTAAAAAATATAATCCAACAAACATATAAATGACTCATAACTTTATGTAAGATCATATGGAAGTCACACTATTTATTTCAAGTTACCATGAAAACATCATTTACATAAAATGTCTTAGACATTTATTCAAAATCACCAAGAGGTTCTGACACACCATCAGAATCTACATCTTCAGATGAATTATTGGATGCAGATGAAGATGACCCATATTCTTCTCTTTCATCAACTAGAGCCTCATGTGAGTCAATATGCATGCCCACAATTTTAGGTTTCAAAAGTCTTCTAGATCTATGACTAGGCTCAACAAACTCTCATCTCAACACTGTTTCTTCTGGTAGAAACTTCTTCAAAATATCTCTGGTCTTGAAGTGAAGAGTTCATATCTTTGTTAAATTGAAGTCATAGGCAAGTATGTCAACGTACTCAAATTTTAAGAGGTTTGTGCAACACAATTTATATTTGTACCCTTTCTTTTTGTCTTTCTGCCAATTTGTTTATCAACTACCATCTCTGGCTTGTACACATTGTTTAATGGGTGGGTATTCGTGGCTTACCAATGTAATTCAACAATTGTAATATCTTCATTTTATTTAATGACATTTATAACCTTGGAAACCCAGAATGGATAGCCAAGTGCTTCTCCATATACTAATACTATTATCATGGAACCCTCCTTAACATCCTCCACAAAACCCCTGTAAAGGTCTTCCATGGATTCACATTATGCACATGATATTCTAGAACCAATATAGATTTCTCTTCCCTCTACCTGTTGAGAATTAATACATAAATACAATATTCAAAAGTGTATCTTCATTTCTTTATCTTGAAATGATATCACTTTGATTATTGAAAAAATACTCCCACCAAACTGAATCAACAACATCAAAGTACTCATATGTATCTCTTATACATCTTTTTATTTATTCCAGGCATTCAAATAATTTATCTTTGTCTTATGCCTTCATGCATTATGGAGTTCAACAAATTATTGTAATATTATTATCTTTGATGCAAATACTGGATGATCTAGAATGAACTTCAAAAATGTTAAACCTGATGGCGACCCCCATTCTGCAACAGTTGAATACTTCTTGCCCCATATAAATGTTTGGCCATAATTTTTTATATATGAAATTGATGGTGGAAGCTAATGTCATTAAGTTGTTCAATGCATTTCTCCTCAACATGTGATCCCATAATAAACCTTCACATGTCAATAGTTTCTTCCAACACATGAAAAACAAGCTCTAGAATGTATGATTTCTTAATACATTCAATTAATTAGCAAGGCTCCGACCATCCTTCCTCCTCAATGTTACTGAAAAACAAATAAAAATCTAATCAATATGGTCACGAGTGTGCCCAACAATAAGGAAACCAACCTTTACCTTTTTAAAAATTCTCGATTCAACAAGCATGTTTAGATATCCAAAAAGAACTTGATTTTTGTTTTCATAGCTTGTATTGTCTAATTACAAATATAAAAATTCGGGAAGAATATCAGACCAATGACAAACCACATCATGGATTATGTTTATGGTAATATTTGCATCCTTATGAATATCTGGATATGTGAATTAAACTCTTGGCAACATCTTCCCATTAAAGACCATACAACCAACCAAGTGAAACTGAATAAAATTTTCCTCCTGTAAATTTTTTGATGTGCGGACAAAAGGTGACAAAAGTGTTTTCTTTTGGTCCATACCATCAATTATCAAACCCAAATATTTATTTGGATTATCATAACACTTCTTTCAATTGTTATACAATTTTTTTCTTTCATTTGCTTGTTGATTGTGATGCTCTTGAAGTGCGTTGACAATGGAATCTGCACTTAAAATACAAGAAACCTATTACTAAATAGATTTTCATAGTTGATAACTATCCAATTTTTAAAAATAATGTTATGAATTCATACCTCTTTCTTCCCCTTGCCATTTATCCTTTCTCTATCTAAGAGAAGCACATGTACTGCAAACCCCCATCCTTGTCTTTTTAGGAATATGAACATTGTTAAATTCGTCTTCCATATCCTTGTAAAATATCAATATGTAATAAACTTACCATCGCCTTCAAAACCTTCTGCATATTATCTGTCTAAGTTGTACATTTCCCATCTTGAGAAATTATTTGGAATATGTATTGTGTCTTTATTTGGAATACAATCTCCATGCTTTAAAAAGAAGTCTTTCATCCATGACATTGCAGTAATTGTTTATGGTCCAACCTCTATTTTATAGCATAATTTTGAATAATATGTAGGATCTTTTTCTAGTCTTTCTTGGATTCTTGACAAATGAAAATTACCAATTGAATGCAACATTTTGAAAGCCTTTCTACAGATCAATACACTCCCAATATGATAATCATAACCTGCTAGTGTAGATTGCATGCAACCCACTAAAAATGAATTTTGCATGTTTTTATTAATTGACAAATATCTCTTCCTTTTCTCCAAGGAAAACTGGAAATCCATATGTTTCAGTCAATCCTTTAGACAACATTCTCTTGAAATCAGATCACTAATAGAACTTCTACTTGTGAGATATTTTGTCCTAAACCTTGTATAACTGGAATATTTTGGATTGATATGAAAAGGTCTACTCCTACTCCTAGATACAATATTTTCTTGCAACGTCTCCATCATTTCATTATTCTTTGTAGAATAATTTTCATTATCATTAGGAGGAATATTATACTTAATATGGTCATTTTGAACATAGTTAGAAAATTCGTCACCATTATTGCTTGGAAAATATTCATTGCCATCCTCACTTGAAGAAAATCCTTCACTACCAACATCTGTGCTTTTGAAATCTTGACTCGGACGAAATTCGTCACCATCTTCATCCATGATTTTGAAATCCTCCCTTGGAAATTTCAATTCATCATCACCATTAGTTCCTTATAAACACTCACTTAGAGAAAATGAAATATTCACATCTATGCCTCTAAAATGATCATTTGCAAGAAACTCTTCATCCTCCCCTTCATAACTGGTGCTCACATAATCCTTAGGATTATGGCTAAGTGGAAAATATGACTCTATTCATAGTCAAATTATCATTTTTAAGAAATTCTTCATCCTCCCCTTCATCAGTGGTGGTCTCATAATCCTTGGGATTAGGACTAAGTGAAAAAATTGAATTTTTATTTAATGGAAATTATTCATCATCCCCTTCATCAATGTTGCACTCATAATCCTTAGGATTTAGACCAAGTGGAAACTTTACCTCTATTCATACTGAAAGAATTCTTATTACATTCATCAAAATGAATAGAGTTGTTGCATGACGAAGATGTCGTTGCTACAAAAAGGAAAACTTCACAATCAAAAGAATCCATCACCTTCAACCATAAGTGTAGAATTTCCCACTCTAGATCAACAGATTATGCAATATACTAAAGCAAAATACAAGATCTACTCTACAAATAAACTTACGCAAGCTTAATTGATTTTGAGCCAGATCAAATGGAACACATATAACTGAGAATGAGAAAGCAATCACAGATGAACACAGAGGAATACTCTGGGGAAAGCCTCAACTAAAACCTTGATCTTTGTAATATCATACAAGTGGAAATATGTCCGGATTACACAAAGCATTAGCTCACAAGCTATCTTGCTCTTAGTACAATCCAACAATACAACTCACAGACTGAATAGACACAAGATATGCCTTCCCTCAGCCGTCCAAGCCTCCTATTTCCTTGCACAGTTTCTCTTGGGGTCCAATCCTACCACCTGTGTGACTTGGCCTCATCACACACTCATCAAACTCAAAAGTAACTGCACAATATCCAAGGAATGAATTCCTTCTGCATGCAAGAGATATCCTCAATGGAATATTCCTACAACTGATAGTACATTGTCCCATCATATAATCTCAATTGGGTCTTTGACTGAACTGATATGCATGAGTTATTTATGAGAGAATATTCAGTTATATGAAGTGCAACAGTTACATGCATGCATGCATTAATTAATTGAACTCACAATTAGTTCCACAAACTATTGGAACTAATCTAACTAGACTTAACTCAGATAACTGAGCTAACTAATTACAACTCAAAGTACACCTCATCATGATCTCCTTTAATCAAGAGATAACTTCCTCAATCAATGGAGAAACTGTTGCATGTCTTCACATGGACTTCAGGTTTGATTTCCTACAACCAATTAACTCAAGATGAATTAATTAATTATTTTACAAACAACGGCTAAGATCAAATTCGAATTTTAATTCTCAATTTTAGTTTAGGGACTAACTAAAAATGGAATGTATCCTAAAATACTATTTATAGCAGTGCTAATTTTAGCACTTCTATTTTTATCATTTCTTGTTGCTATTTTCAACACTCCCTCTCAACAAGAAAGGGATTATCAGTCACCCCAGTCCTGTCCGTTGGGTCCCTATAATACTAGTGATTACCCCATCACTATTGTAGCTGCATTCCTTATTAATATTGTTGTGCCCCTATTATCCACATATTTTTATTACTATGCCCCATAGAATCCCTCTATTGTTATTTTTGTGGCTTTATATTATTATTGTTAGGTCGGTTGTGTTATATTGTGACTCCTTAGACTCCTATATATAGAAAGGAGGTTTTGTCATTTGAATCATCCGAGAATTGTTCATTTATGTAATGTAAAGGAGGTTGCCCCCTCGAAGAGGCTGAATTCTAAGGCGTTGATCTATCTTTTCTATCTTTTCTTGAGCTGGTTTCATAAAAATTATGTTGGTATGATGGGAATATGTTGATTTTATTGAAACCATAAAAAGCATCCATAAATAAAAAAACTTCGCTTCCATCAGAGTAATTAACAATTTGGTTGATAAATGGGGTTGGGTAGTTGTCTTTAGGATAAGCACGGTTGATATCCTGATAATCGACACATAGGTGAATCATGCCTTGTTTATTCATCATAAGAACTATGTTGGAGTTCCAATCAGTGAGAGGAAATGGGTAAACAAAACTAGCACGCAAAATTTTTTCATCCTCTACTTTAATCTCAACAACTTTCTTAGGGTGAATCGGACGTAGGCATTGTCGAACAGGCTCAGCATCTGGATAAGTTTTTATCTCATGTACTATGATATTTGGATCAATCCTTGGCATCTATTCATATTTCCAGATGAAGACGTTATGGAATTCCTTAAAAAGGACTTTATAAATCTTGATCCATCATCAAGAGAACAAGATGCACAAATATGGATAGTTTGTACAACTCCATGTTTAATCAAAATGTCAAGGGGAACGGTCTCTTCAATATTCTCTAAATGTTTCTCAAAATTGACGTCGTGAATAGATACAGAATTCTTAAAGGTCTCAGTAGTGTTGGGTGAATAAATATCTCCAAGATTATTCTCAAGATTCTCGGGCAAGGAGGAACGATTATGATTATCATACTATGGTGCATCATCTGACATCATGATTTCCATGATGTTTTCATCAATAAAGAATTTACCAGAGAAAGGATCAACGGATGAACCAAAATCTTGGGAATGATCAACCCAATATATCGATGATTCGAAATCAGAATGTGTTGAATAGGCTGAATAGATGGCTTTGTATTCAATATCAGTGGGACTGAGCAGCGTGTAGTCACCAAATGTATCAACATTAGAAATGTCTAGTACTATCCAGGGATCAAATGGAATAGTGCAAGAGGATATCATATTTACAAAGGAAACTAGAGTGGAAATGTTAGGAGGAGGGAGTGAAAAAAGCTCCCCTTAAAGAAGAATCCTTAACCAATCTGACTCTGACATGTTGATAAGATTGTGGGGATTCACCCACAAAAGGGATGCTTCTAGTAGTCTAAGAATTATTGGCAAAAAATGTAATTTGATCAATGGCCATGATGCCCCCTGGTGAGGGAAAGTGATCATCTGAAAATAGGTTGAAATGACAATTGTCATGGCATAAATCCATGTGCATCGCAGTAAAATATTATAATCCAACAGTCCATGTATAATTTCAACCTCTACTGAAACCGTTTTTTAGCTAATTCTACTTGCAATGTATTTAAAATTTTGTAAGGTTTGAAACATCTTCCATAAAAAAAAATTAAGAGTAGTGGGTGACTGATTAATTTGAGGAGAACCAATGAAGGATAACCAAATAAACACAGATAAATTTATCAAAGACATACACAACGTAGGCATGGTGGAAAAGGCCTGAGAGCCTCGCTGCATTCCTCTCATTCTCATTCTCATTATAAAATAATGTCTATAATACAACTATAAATACAAGAAGAAATTTGTCTAAAGATAGTGCATCTATCTTGGACACTTTGGTTGAGAAAATATCTCAACCATACACTAATCTAGGAGCCTAACTAATTGGAGAGAATCTCTCAACCAACTAGACCTAAACTGACTCCTAACTTTAGGGAAGAAACCCAATCTAGAAAGTTAGGAATTAAATATGACTTTCATGATTTAATTAATTTAATATTTTTGGACTTATTATTGTTTTTAATGTGAGGGAAAGTGATCATCTGAAAATAGGTTGAAATGACAATTGTCATGGCATAAATCCATGTGCATCCCAATTTCTTGTCCACCGACAAAATGTTGATAACGCCCACTGGCGAATTTGATGATGTTGAAACTCTCCGCTAGCTACTTTGATGTTGACCAACCACTGGAAAAAAAAAAAAAAAAAAAATTAACGATGGCCGCCCATTGGCTACTTTGATGTTAACTGCCCACTGGCTAATTTGACGATGCCCACTAGCTGATTTTTTTATGATGCACACTGGTTGATTTGAGGATGCCCATCGACTTCTTTGATGATTCCCACTAGTTGCTTTTGTTCATGTTGTCAAGACTTTCAGTCTAACAATCACCCTTAATTCCATTATCATTCCCCCCTTTTGTCATATGAAAGGAGAGACAATCAGGTGTAGGAATGTTTCATTGTTGTACTCCCGCTTTTAGGTGATGACAGTACCAACTTCATTTGACTGTTGGTTGAAATAGGTGGGATTGAATTCTATTGTAAAACTTATACAATCATTTGACTGTTGATGACCATTCCCAAGTATCAATCCATGCATAATTGATCTTTAATCTAGTTGGTTGGTGTTGTTTGCAGCATTTCTCTGATGATTGATTATGCTTGCCACAATGGTGACAAGGATAGATATAAAAATAGTGATCTTCCATGTGACCTTTTCTTTGACAATGTTTGCATGTGGCTTTGTCTTCAACTTTCTCATGGCTTGCTGATGTTATTTGATCAAGAAATCATGCACCGATGAACTTGATCGGCTTAGAATAATCTGGTATATGCAAGATGTTTTCATCTTGGTCATCTCCTAATCCACGTCGGTTTTTGTTGCTTTAGATTTCTTCCCATGGCTTGATGATTGGCTTGGAATAAGAAGGTTGAACTTGATCGTGGACAACTTCTTCACTTAAAGTTGTATGGATTAGTGGCTTGGAATCATCATCTTCTAAATTTGGATTGTTGAAAGACTTTGAAACAAATCCCTTCTACATCATCTCATCTTGTTGCAATTTTGATTCCAGTTGAAGAAACTCAATTGTATCATGTGTCTGTTGTAGATTCATTTAAGTATAAGAAAGAGTTGTTTTGCTGATTTGCACCATGTATTCAGCAGTTGATAGGTTCAGATTATTAAGAATCTATAACAACTGAATGTTTTTCGCCGTGTGATCTCACTGGAACTCACGCTGACTTGCTTTTAATACTTTTTGGATTTTTGGAACTCACTCGCTTGAATGCTTGATCTTGCTTTCTTGAACTCACACTCACTTGATTTAGCTTATCACGCTCGCTTGCTTTGGAATTTGCTCGATCCCTTGCTTGGTTAAACTTGTTTGCTTTGATTCATTCTCACTTGAATAATTGAATACTAGAACTCACACTCGCTTGTTGTAGATATGAACATGCTTGATTGTTGTTTGAATATCAATTTTGTTTGCTTTAGATTTGAACTCGCTCACTTGATGTTGTGCACTTGTTTACTTTCACTTTGCACTTGCTTGAACTCGCTCACTTGATTGATCAAAAGAAGGGTGTCGAATACTATTGAAAATTCACCCAAGAGAAATGCTTACAATGATTTGAATGACAGTTAAAAACAATGGACTCACTTGGTTTAATTGATTCCTTATCAATTGAAAGCTTCGGTGTTGGGTTCAACCGAGAATGCACCCCTACAATCCAACTCAATTTGACATTGATTACAAGCTAACTTACAAATTATGATTTGCAAGTTACAAATTTTTATTGAGCTTATTCTTAATAAAAAATGGTGTGAGTTTTCCCAAAAATTGCTTTTGAATTGATGCAAATGTTGTTGATGTAGTTGATTGTTGATTAACTTGATTGGATGTTGATGTAGAATCGTCTTTGAATGCTAATGTTGACAACTTGATTATGTGTTGCAGCTTCTTGATTGCTTGTAGGTTGCTTGATTACATAAGCTTGAAGATATTTTATTATGTGCATGCATTTTTGTAATTCGTTGTGTACTCCATGTGTACCATATTACAAAGTTAGTGTCAAAACTAGACACAAAAAACAAGCAACATCAAGAATCATGCACCATCACAAACATATTCATGGTGTACCTAAGATCCCTTTATTCAATTTTAGGGGAATCTAGGACACAATCACCACCAAAATGATATATTTTTATTAAATATGAGAGCACATCAACCTTCACTTTCTCATGCAATACCAAGCTAGCAAACCTTTAAAACGACTTGTCTTCAAAATTGAATATATAATAACTCAACCTCCTAAAAATAAAAACGTTACTTCAAAAATACAATAATGAACTTCCCTTAAAAAAATATTCATTTATCACTCCATATTACATAATATACCTTATTTCTCAAAAAAAAAAAAAAAAAAAATACACCTTATGCACTAATCCTCATTCTTATTCCACTCCTTATATCTCCCCAAATTATCCACCACTTATCCCTCCAAAAAAGTTCTACAAATTAAAAAACACACTTTATCACTCCATTACAAAAACATCCCTTTATTAACTTTATAATCACATTAAAAAAACCTTCCAAAACAATTTAATCAAATCACTTTACAAAAGTGATTTATAAAACATTTAAGTGATTTCTGAAAGATAAGTAACATGAATTAATGATTTCTTTGACCTGTAAGTGGAGAGAAGGTTGTGTTGGCTCCTCCACCGCCTTACAATGTTGACTCTTCCTTTTCGACTAGTTCCTCCACGATGTTGGCTCCTTTACCAGCAACCAAATCTATAGTTTGCAGAGAGGTTGTACGCAAATGGTCCAGCGTGGGTGGTTTAGCGCAGATCCTCCTTAGGTGGTTTTCTTTCAACACAGCTTCTCAACGATCCATCCACGCAATCTTCTCCCTCAATGTTGGTTCGTGCACGTAGGTGGCTTCTTCCACAAATTTTCACGTTGTTGAGCCTCCACACTGGATATCTCTACGATGATGGTTCTTCCACGGTGGTTATACAATCGCTCTTCCACAAATTTAACATTGTTGAGCCTCCACACTGGATATCTCTACAATGATGGCTCTTCCATGGTGGTTATACGATCGCTCTTCCACAAGCAGTTCTTCGACGCTGCTCCCTAACTTTGATCTCGGGACACTGAATATCAAGGTTCAAAGGATCCGTCCTACATGTAAATTCCAAGCTGGGTATGGCATGCTCCTTTCAATCCTAAAACTTCGAGATCTTTGAGGAATTATTTCTTAGGACACAGTGGATTGAATCACATCAATTCTAACTTGCATTCAATCAACATATTAAAGACATGGGTAAACATATACAAATGGGAGCAAAAATAGTAGCAGTAATTCTAGCATACTACAATGGATCTTCACACAGTCTCTGCACTGCAAATAACAAATATTGGCATCATCTCTACTCGAAACCATTGATCCCTATCTCTATAGTTATCTCCCAAATTCTTGCTGTAAATTACCAATGTCTTTAAAGCTCTTTGCAGTGGAGCTCTTTTCTAGCTATGTAACTATCGACATATCTATTCCTTTTTATAAATAGATTGCAAAGTTCAAAAGTGGCATATTGCACATTCTCACCAAAAGAATATTATGCAGATAGAATACACAAAGTCCAACCAATCTTAAGTTGGTTATAATGCATTCATATTTTTTTGTCTCGTCTCCACACATATTATCTGCTGTTTTCTAACTGGAAATAATTACAATCTTATATTCAAGCATGTTTAAAAAAAAAATCATACCTTCTCATAGTAACATCTATTTTTATATATGCAATGTATGGATAGTTCCAAGACATTTCCATCAATTTCAATGTGGTGAAAACTTACTATCATCTGCAACATATGCATTGAATTTCCTCATATGCACTTTCTAGGGTGATCCACATCGCATTCCACAATTCCATGTAGACAACACTTTTATGCTTCTATATTCAACATAGATCTTCCAGTGTGACACTTTTGTTCAACACACAAAAACTCCAGTGATTTCCTATAGGATTTTTTGCAGTTTCATGATCTAAAGATCTTTCGCTCTAGCTAACAATGACATTCCAAATTCAACCTCATAACCCTCGGCTTTGATACCACATGAAGGATAATCAAATAAACACTGATAAATTTATCAGAGGCACACAACGTAGGCATGGTGGAAAAGGCCTTAAAGCCTCACTACATTCCTCTCATTCTCATTCTCATTATCATTATAAAATAATGTGTATAATACAAATATACATACAAGAGGATATTTGTCTCAAGATAGTGCGTCTATCTTGGACACTTTGGTTGAGAAAATATTTCAACCATACACTAATCTAGGAGCCTAACTAGTTGGAGAGAATCTCTCAACCAGCTAGACCTAAAATGACTCCTAACTTTGAGGAACAAACCCAATCTAGAAAGTTACGAATTAAAGCCAACTTTCATGATTTAATTAATTTAATATTTTTGGACTTATTATTGTTTTTAATGTGAGAGTGAGGCTAACAACCAATAGCTTTCCAACAACAATGTAACATGATACAATTCGACGCACTTTCATCCACAATTGTTCCATGGATAGTCTTACTTCGAACAACATGTATCATAAAGTCGAGTTGTGGTGGAAGTTCGGGAGTATGATTCTCATGATTAAATACCACAAGACTCAAATCTGAAGGATCTATGCCTCTGTTTTGATAAGTAAGGACCTCTTTTGGGTAGGACAATTTTGCAAAACTTCAAGAGTTGACATAGCAGAAGGATCTTGAGCCAATTCCTCAACTCTATTAATATAGTTTTGTGCAACTCTCGTACGAGGATTGAATGTTGATTTGTGAAAAACATCTTTTGGAGGTTTAATGGTTAATTCAGTTGATACCACATTTGGATAAGAATCCGAAGTGGACGATATGGAACTAGTAGGTTGATCAGTAGCCTTATCAGTCAAAATATTTAGGCTACCTTAGTTGTTATTTCTCATTCCCACCATAATCTCATTTTTCTGTTTGGTGGAAGATAACATCATAACTTGGGAAGAGGAATTTGGATCTCGTGCAACCATATTCATCTCCTGGTTCGGGAAGGGATCTGTTAACACAACAAGCGCGTTAGATGACAACTTTAGGAATTGATTAACTTTTTCCCAATGTAGACAGCCCTGAGTAAAATGTTCCTCATTACAAATAAGGCAAGCATAACGAGGATTTTGTTTGTACTTAGGAGGCTGATTATTTTATTTTTCCTACAAAGAAATATCTTTCTTCTTCTTTCCTTTTCCTTTCTTCTTACTTCTGGGTTACTGAGAATTTCCTTTTGAGGATTTAATGACATTAATTTTAGAAGTAGTTGCAAGAGTAGTAGAGGATGGGTTTTGAGTAGCCATAACAAGAGATGAATCAAATAGTTTACTCACTATCTCTTGACAAGAAAAACCAATCACACCATCAACATCATGTGATTCTTTAGTAGGAGGTGGTAGAACGGTATGTTGAGGTCTCTAAGCATTGGGTTTTTTATCGTAGAGTGTGTCGTATTAAGTATAAATGAAATCAAGATATTAGGCACAAGTAATGAATTTCTCTTCAGTAACAACTCTGACTTTAGAAACGGCTTCAGTTATGGATGGTAACAAATATTTGACAAACCATTCAACCAATAACTAACCAGGAATGAAAGTTTTGACCAGTGGATGTTGACGTCATTACTCATGAATATGATTAGAAATATGAGTGGAGTCACACTATTTCAACGAGGTCAAAAGTTATGTTCTAGTCTCATATTGAATAGGTAATTTAAAATGGGTCAGGAATGTAGTTGTCAAGGCATTGAAATTGTTAAATGAATTTACTCATATCATTTCAACATACAACTTAGCTTTCATACCAATAAGAGTTCTCTCGAAAAGTTGTAAACAAATCGAAACATCATTTAAGGAGTTGGATGAACACTATAAATAATAGTTCATAACATGAGTAGACGTTTCTTATCTAGGATTTCTATTGAATTTTGTGATATCGCTTGGCAATTTAGTGTGAATGGTCAGGAAGTAAGGAGAATGACAAATAGGATCATTCATGAGTCGGGTTAAATCAAGGGTTGCTACAAACGACAACTACCTATTACATTTCGATGGAGGGTACCATGGGTATTTTTATTATATGTATAGTTTCATACCATCTTGTATTTGTGTCGAATGGTCCTATTTTTCATCCTTGGTACAGAGAAGGACGGGTGAAATCTAGGTTGATTACAGGGAAAGCTGAAATTCAAAATCTGAAATCTAAAAGGGAGAGTTAAAATATCGGGAACCAATTATCGAAACAATTGGTATCAGAGAGGCTTAGAATATCGGGACCCGACATCGAAAGGACTAGTAGGAAGCATATCAAAACCTTGAAAAGCTCAAAACCTCAGGACCTCGTAAGGATGAATATCGAAGCAGGTAGAATATCGGAGCCCAAATTTCGAAAGGTTGGTTATTTGGAAACTTCGGAGATCATAATATTGTAAGTTCTTTATACATTCAATTCTTTTATAAACATTGAGGCTACAAGGAGAAGAGATTTACAAACAAAATCACATGCAAAACCAAATAAGCAAGGTCCCCTTTCTCTCTCCTTTGATAGGACACATGGCAGTAGTGTGGTGAAGTAAAATTATAAGTGCAGACACAAAAAAAATTCTCTAGCCCGATAATGGGTCTAGCCACAACAGATACATTCTATGGAAGATTTCCTTAGGTTAGAACCAATTAACAGGGCCTGCCTCTTAGTCCGCTTATCTCGTTTGATGATGTCCTTGCTTGTTCACTCCAGCTCTCTCTCGCTTCCTTCTTCAAGCACCTGAAACAAGTAAACAACAACAAACAACAACCAGGATAATAGACAAATTGTAATTCAACCTAATTAACAAGTCAAGAAACATTAATTCATGAATATGTAAAATGACAAATCATGTAGGAAATCAATTGATAGTTTCATATATTAATATCAAAGAGAGATTACAACCATTGTCTTGACGTTGCAGTCCTCCTCTGACAAGACCAAGTTCCCACACACTTCTGCTAGCATCCCATGATGGCCTCAATCCACAATAGTTTTAAGGCTCTTCCCTTTAGGCTTCACTCCAAACCAAATCACACTTCTCCCTCACACAACTAGATAGCTACAACTAGTAATAGCGTCTGTCTATTCCAAACCAAAATAGCACTAGCACACCAACATTAACACTAGCTTATGCTTGGGAAGAAGGGAGGTTTATATAGGATGAATGGATGGGAGATGGATCCTCTTCTCTTGGGAGAAGGGTGTATCCCTTGAGGTAGTTCCATCATTATATGGGAAAGGAGCCCAAACTGACATCCTCAACCCCATCCAGCCAAACCATTTACTAGAATCTCGTTACGAAGCTTCTAGAGATGGAAGCTTCGGCTCCTAATTTAAAAACTTTCCATAACAAGACCGGCATGATGGGAACACAGCTTAGTCACTCTGGTCAGCACTAGGGATAGTGCTAATCTCTACACATCAGCGTGGGAGAGATAAAGGCCATTAGCGCCGGTCTTGTAAACTGGGAAAAACAGAAGTTTCAAGAGAAATAAGGCAAAACGGAGTTGATCTACTCATGAAGAAGGATACAATGGGAGTTTCTTCATGAAGGCAAAGCATGCAGGGTTCACTGTAGAGGTCCTCCAAGATCAAGGAACAGGGAGTACAGGGACAGTGACAAAATGTTGTGTAACAGATGCCCAACTGAGAACTCTATCAAATGATACATGAATCGTGGCATGGACGTAGCCACCCAAAGAATGATCATGTAAATGGATCTAGGTATGGGCGCAACCATCCGTTAAAGGAGATCATAATGAAATTGAAGCATGGTCGTAGCCATCCAAAAATGAGAAGGATCGCATCCGATAACTCATGGTATGGTCGCAACCATCCATCTAAAAGGGACATGCATATCAACATAACCATGTCAAATCACTTCGCAACCTAGACTTTTGCGATCTGATTTTAGGGTCTTGCGCTCCAACATGACCCGATCAAAGTACAAATTCTAACATGTGAATAGATATGTTGACGTAAAACATGCTAGAAAGTCACTTGATTACTAGTCAATGACATAAACTATTAACAAGCACGAAAGAAATCACCAATAATGACAATGGTCCTCAAGGTACTATCAACACAATCCATGGAATGTGAATAGAGGAACTAAAGTCGAACACCAATGAAATCACTTGATTGGAAAGGAAATGATGTGAACTTGTCGTTGAGTGCGAAGAACTTGCCATTAGGGCATGCAAGCTCTAAGGTACTGGAAGGGAGTCTCTCAATCAATTTCCCGGATAATGAGCTGAAGTCGATAGGAAACGACCATGTCGAAGGAGGGCCATAATGTTTCCCACATCATTGACACAAGACGAGAGGATGTAAGAAGTGCTTTTAAATGATACAGAGAATCAGGGGTAAGTGTAACTCTAGAAGGACAACTATTGAACATATCGGCGACACAACTGGAAGTTTGACAACTTTTGGATCCATAGGATTGGTGGTCATGATGACGTGGCAGAGATCAAATGGAAGGCAAAAATGAACGGCCGAACTAGGAAGGTCAACGATACAAAGGAGGATATCCAAACCCGACATGAAGCAGAAAGTGTCATGTTCAAGAGTGAGATGCCGACACAACTGATAGAATTCCAAATTTTCCCCCACCATTTCTGGCAGGTACCCTAATTATTTTTTAATCGCAAGCTTGAATGGGATAGCATATGCTTGCACTGTAAGTTCATCCTTCGGACGAATACGACATAGTAAGTTTAACAAGCCCTAAGAAGGAGAAGCTCATGTTCGTCATGGTGATGAATCCATGTTGTTTAATAATTTAACGAGCCTGAAAAAGGTGTAACTCAGTATATTTTTCATGTTTAGAGAGTTTGAAAAAGACACGAAAAAGAAAACTCCACATGGTCCATTTTCGTACATTGGTGTCTCTCGAGACCAAAAAGGTAGAAAACAATACTTGAGAGAACTGCTTGACCATTTTAGTCAAGGATTACCTTTTCATAAATAGTGCCTCCAAGCGCGAAAAAGGGGTAAACTTACACTGGGCACACAACACTTCGCATCCGTTAACGAGTTTGAAATGACAAGGGCTCGACCATCTTTTCGTCTTTAAAGGGTCGGAAAAGAGCTAAAAGCAGACCCCAAATTTTAACTTCTTTTATGAGTCAAAAAGGAAAAACACTCGGCAATGTTTTCATATGAGTTTAATGAGTCGAGAAAAGAGCTGAAACGTGACTCGTCATCACCATCAAACATCCATCACTTGTCACTGCACAGAAAGGTAAAGTGTATCATCCAATTCTTGAGGCAAAATAGGTCAAAATATTTACAAAAACCTAATATTTTCACGAAAAAATGAATAAAAAGGAGAAAAGTAAATATATTTTTACCATTTACCATTTTACTTTTGTTGTGAAAACTTTATAATCACTTTTGCCCTAATTGTTCCGAAGCAAATTGCAGGAGATCCGGGAGGTCAATCGACAAGCCGCTAGTTCCAAGTAACAGCTAAAGCCCTGAGCTCCATTTTCATGTCCTTTATTTTTATTTTTAACCACTTTTTTAGTTTTTTAACGGGGTTTTTTAGTAGGAGGTGGTGGAACGGTATGTTGAGGTCTCTAAGCATTGGGTATTTTATCATAGAGTGTGTCGTATTAAGTATAAATCAAATCAAGATATTAGGAACAAGTAATGAATTTCTCTTCAATAACAACTCTAACTTTAGAAACGGCTTCAGTTATGGATGGTAACAAATATTTGACACACCATTCAACCAATAACTAACCAGGAATGAAAGTTTTGACCAGTGGATGTTGACGTCGTTACTCATGAATATGATTAGAAATATGAGTGGAGTCACACTGTTTCAACAAGGTCAAAAGTTATGTTCTAGTCTCATATCGAATAGGTAATTTAAAATGGGTCAAGAATGTAGTTGTCAAGCCATTGAAATTGTTAAATGAATTTACTCGTAGCATTTCAACATACAAGTTAGCTTTCATACCAGTGATAGTTCTCTGGAAAATTTGTAAACAAATCGAATCATCACTTAAGGAGTTGGATGAACACTATAAATAATAGGTCATAACATGAGTAGACGTTTCTTCTCTAGGATTCTATTGAATTTTGTGATATCGCTTGGCAATTTAGTATGAATGGTCAGGAAGTAAGGAGAATGACAAATAGGATCATTCGTCAGTCAAGTTAAATCAAGGGTTGCTACAAACGACAACTACCTATTACATTTCGGTGGAGGGTACCATGGGTATTTTTATTATATGTATAGTTTCATGCCATCTTGTATTTGTGTCTAATGGTCCTATTTTTCATCCCTGATACAGAGAAGTATGGGTGAAATCTAGGTTGATTACAGGGAAAGCCAAAATTTAGAATCTGAAATCTAAAAGGGAGAGTTAAAATATCGGGAACCGATTCTCGAAATGATGGATATCAGAGAGGGCTCAGAATATCGGGACTCGATAATGAAAGGACTAGTAGGAAGCATATCGGAACCTTGAAAATCTCAGAACCTTGGGACCTCGTAAGGATGAATATCGAAGCAGGTAGAACATTAGAGCCCAAATTTCGAAAGGTTGGTTATTTGGAAACTCCGGAGATCATAATCTCGTAAGTTCTTTATAAATTGAATTATTTTATAAACATTGAGGCTACAAGGAGAAGAGATTTACAAACAAAATCACATGCAAAACCAAATAAGCAAGGTCCCCTTTCTCTCTCCTCTGGTAGGACACATGGCAGCAGTGTGGTGAAGTAAAATTATAAGTGCAGACACAAAAAAAATTCCTTTAGCCTGATAATGGGTCTAGCCACAACAGATACATTCTATGGAAGATTTCCTTAGGTTAGAACCAATTAAAAGGGCCTACCTCTTAGTTCACTTATCTCGTTTGATGATGTCCTTGCTTGTTCACTCCAACTCTCTCTCGCTTCCTTCTTCAAGCACCTGAAACAAGTAAACAACAACTAGGATAATAGAAAATTTGTAATTCAACCTAATTAGCAAGTCAAGAAACATTAAGCCATGAATACGTAATATGACAAATCATGTAGGAAATCAATCGATAGTTGCATATATTAATATCAAAGAGAGATTATAACCATTGTCTTGACATTGTAGTCCTCCTCTGACAAGACTAGGTTCCCACACACTTCTGCTAGCATCCCATGATGGCCTCAATCCACAGTAGTTTTAGGGCTCTTCCCTTTAGGCTTCACTCCAAACCAAATCACACTTCTCCCTCACACAACTAGATAGCTACAACTAGTAATAGCATCTGTCTACTCCAAACCAAAATAGCACTAGCACACCAACATTAACACTAGCTTATGCTTGGGAAGAAGGGAGGTTTATATAGGATGAATGGATGGGAGATGGATCCTCTTCTCTTGGGAGAAGGGTGTATCCCTTGAGGTAGTTCCATCATTATAGGGGAAAGGATCCCAATCTAAGATCCTCGACCCCATCCAGCCAAACCATTTACTAGAATCTCGTTACAAAGCTTCTAGAGATGGAAGCTTCAGCTCCTAATTTAAAAACTTTCCGTAACAAGACCGGCATGACTGGAACACAACTTAGTCGCTCTGGTCGGCACTAGGGATAGTGCTAATCTCTGCACATCAGCATGGAGGAGACAAAGGCCATTAGCACCGGTCTTGTAAATTGGGAAAAACAGAAGTTTCAGGAGAAATAAGGCAAAATGAAATTGATCTGCTTATGAAGAGGGACACAACAGGAGTTTCTTCATGAAGGCAAAGCATGTGGGGTTCACTGTAGAGGTCCTCCAGGATCAAGGAATGGGGAGTATAGGGACAGTGACAAAATTTTGTGTAACAGATGCCCCCTAAAGCGTGAAGGCCAAGCTAGAGTGAGGGATGAAATGCTTGATGAATCAATGCATGGAACTATAGTTTGTTGTCAGAAACATGCAATCAAGTAAAGATACATATGCACAACTGAGAACTCTATCAAATGATACATGAATCGTGGCATGGATGCAGCCACGCAGAGAATGATCATGTAAATGGATCAGGTATGGGCGCAGCCATCTGTCAAAGGGGATCATAATGAAACTGAAGCATGCTCACAGCCATCCAAAAATGAGAAGGATCACATCCGATAACTCATGGTATGGTCGCAGCCATCCATCTGAAAGAGACATGCATATCAACATAACCATGTCACATCACTTCGCAACCTAGACTTTTGTGATCTAATTTCAGGGTCCTGCGCTCCAACATGACCCGATCAAAGTACAAATTCTAACATGTGAATAGATATGTTGACATCGAACATGCTAGAAAGTCACTTGATTACTAGTCAATGATGTAAACTATTAACAAGTGCGAAAGAAACCACCAATAATGACAATGGTCCTCGAGGTACTATCAACATAATCCATGGAATGTGAATAAAGGAACTGAAGTCGAACACCTGTGAAATCACTTGATCGGAAAGGAAATGATGTGAACTTGTCGTTGAGTGCGAAGAACTTGCCATTAGGGCATGCAAGCTCTAAGGTACTGGAAGGGAGTATCTCAGCCAATTTCTCGGATAATGAGCTGAAGTCGACACGAAATGACCGTGTCAAAGGAGGGCCATAATGTTTCCCACATCATCGACACAAGACGAGAGGATGTAAGAAATGATTTTGAATGATACAGAGAATCAGGGGTAAGTGTAACTCCAGAAGGACAACTATTGAACACATCGGCGACACAACTGGAAGTTTGGTAGCTTTTGGATCCATAGGATCGGTGGTCATGATGACGTGGCAAAGATCAAATGGAAGGAAAAAATGAACGGCCGAACTAGGAAGGTCAACGATACAAAGGAGGATATCCCAACCCGACTTGAAGCAGAAAGTGTCATGTTTAAGACTGATATGCCGACACAACTAATATATTTCCAAATTTTCCCCCACCATTTCTTGCAGGTACCCTAATTATTTTTTAATCACAAGCTTGAAGGGGATAACATATGCTTGCACTGGAAGTTCATCCTTTGGACGAATACAACATAGTAAGTTTAACGAGCCCTAGGAAGGAGAAGCTCATGTTCGTCATGGTGATGAATCCATGTCGTTTAATAATTTAACGAGTCTGACAAAGGTGTAACTCGGTATATTTTTCATGTTTAGAGAGTTTGAAAAAGACACGGAAAAGAAAACTCCACATGGTCCATTTTCATACATTGGTGTCTCTCGAGACCGAAAAGTTAGAAAACAATACTTCAGAGAACAGCTTGACCATTTCAGTCAAGGATTACCTTTTCATGAATAGTGCCTCCCAACACGAAAAAGGGGTAAACTTATACTGGGCACACAATGCTTCGCATCCATTAACAAGTTTGAAATGACAAGGGCTCAGCCATCTTTTTGCCTTTAAAGGGTCAGAAAAAGAGCTAAAAGCGGACCCCAAATTTTAACTTCTTTTACGAGTCAAAAGGGAAAAACACTCGGCAATCTTTTCATATGAGTTTAATGAGTCGAGAAAGAGCTGAAATGTGACTCGTCATCACCGTCGAACTTCCATCACCTGTCACTGCACAGAAAGGTAAAGTGTATCATCCATTTCTTGAGGCAAAATAGGTCAAAATATTTACAAAAACCTGATATTTTCATGAAAAAATGAATAACAAGGAGAAAAGTAAATATATTTTTACCATTACCATTTTACTTTTGTTGTGAAAAATTTTTACTCACTATTGCCCTAATTGTTCCGAAGCAAATTGCAGGATATCCGGGAGGTCTATCAACAAGCCGCTAGTTCCAAGTAATAGCTAAAGCCCTGAGCTCCATTTTCATGTCCTTTATTTCTGTTTTTAGCAACTTTTTTAGTTTTTTGAGGGGGTTTTTGAAAAACTTTTTCGCCCTCAGTCGGCACGACTTCTGAGCACAAAATCGTGTTGGCCGAGGGTGATTAACAAATCTAGCCATACCGTTCGACGCAACTGTTTTTAAAACAAGTGTGTCGGCGTTGTGAATAGGAAAAAACCCTATTTCCTCAAAAAATCACTATTTAAAGTCAAATTTTAGGGGCCAAGCATGATTTTTGACTCCAAATAATGGCTTTTGCAAGAAAGAATTGTTGAAAATGGTGGACTGGAAAGAACAGGAACATGAGGATGTTGACACCCAGGCAATGAATGACCAAAATTGCCTGGAAGCTTTGAGGGCTTGCGGACTCCTCAAATTATTTCTCACGCCAAGGATACGAGCCCAGCCCAAGTTGCTTCAGTACCTTATTAGTCTTTGGGACAATAATCGGGAGATATTTGTCATTGGCGACCAGGAGCTTGTTATATCTCTGATCTGAAAATATATGAAAATACAAATATTACCAAAAAATAATAATATCTTAATGTTGGGTTGTGTTATATTCTTTCCACATAGTTAACAGGGGGTTTGAGGGGTACCCATAACCCCACTTTATGGGTCCGGGCAAGCGCCCCGGAAAAATTTTGGTTTGACCCTATGTTAAGTTGGCGGACCCACCTATGGTTTTGTGCATGATTTTCGCACATGTTTTTTGGACGCGATGGTTTTCGGTCCATGGTTTTGGACGCGATGGTTTTCGGTCCATGGTATTGGATGCTTCGACATTGTTGAACAGGTAAATCCCCTCTGCGGACAGAGGCGATCCCACTAGCCCAACATGGGTCTAGCAACAATCAATCAACACTAACATGCAGGTTCCTAATTGCAAATCAAAGATCAATGATGAGGGGCTACCTGGATTCCAACGCTAGTACTTGTAGAAGAATCATCGCTCCCGTTCCTTTGCTCCAGCTGGTCACAATCCCCACGATCCTCGTGAACGGACACCTACACATGCAAAGAACGACACAAATACAAGCATAAAATCCAATAGATGCAACTATATATCAGTCAGAAAAGATATAACTCAATCATCATTATAAAGACAATAGGAGTGGAACCATAATGATAGTCGTCTATTAATGAATAAAAGTAGAGAAAGATACAACCAAGGTTCTGACGTTGAACCTATTCTCTGGCTGGGCGAGCAGCTATGTATGCCTTGCAATAGACCTTCTCTCTCTCAGAATTCTGGCAGCATAACCTCCCTATGCTTCAAAATTCTTACTATCACTCTAGCATTACTCCAGCACTCACAAAAACTAACTTGTCTAATGCATGAGGACAGTCTTTTATAGATGGAGAAGGGAGGAAGATTCAATGTACCAGGACGCCCATTGTGGATTGGCATTATCCCTGAAAAACTACTGAGGATAGGTGTCGAGGATAGATGATGACTCTCGACCTCTATCCGATGGATTTTTCCCTCAAAGAACTTCATGATAAGAGAGGAAAAAACATATGGG
>APFE031660630.1:220116-230838 GCA_000404065.3 Pinus taeda
ATGCATGTATTTGTTTTCCACTTTCTTAATGTGTGAATGACAAAAATAATGCTAAGTACAAATCTGAATTATCTTTTCTTTCAAAGCGACAGTACTAACAATTTTCTCTTCAAAAGACGAAAGGAAGACAAGGACAACACTTTGCGATTCTGAATTGAAAACTGCTTTCGACACTTGAAATACTATTAATTCAAATCAAATACAAGAGTAACAGTGTAATCGACCATCAAGAAGAGTAGGATTCTTTTCTTTAACTGAAAATGACATTTGCGACACTTTCTAATCAAGAGACAACAATTTGATTAAGCTACTTCTTTGTAAAGGAGAACTGTAAATGGAAAAAAATACATAAGAACATTCACATTTATTTGTACAATGGAGGTTGAATAATGCAAAGGAAGGGAGTTTCAATAGTGGTATACTGATCACAGACAGCAAAACTCTTGAATAAAGCTTGAGAGAATGAAGAAAAACCAAAATCTGGAGGCAGAAACAGTCTTATCTGATCATTGCACCTGTAACACAGGGAAACAGGGATGCATCTCACCTACTGCACACGGGAGGTGCGATGCATCCAGACTATCAAGAGGAGACAATGCAATGGTCCAGGGACGAGACTTTAACTTGGTTTTTGGTCACAGTTTGCAGATTAGTCCAGGGATTTAGGTCGATCTAATGATAGAAGGAAATGCAAATCATAGGGGCTGATCTAATGAGGTTACTTGAGCCATGACCAGGGCAATTAGGATGTTTGCAAATCAATTGTTCAGTTTATAAACAAAACCCAGAGATGGACTGAAGAAACATTGATCTACTTTGCACTTGCATAGCAAATGCAGTTCGAAGGCTAGTTGGCTTAACTTCAAGCTCCGTCTGTAGTTTATAAAGCAAACAAGCTATTCACTCCCCAGTGGAGTCGCCATTTTGTTATCGAGAAATCTAGTGTCCATTTAGATTTGGTAGTCCCACTAAGATGGGTAGCTATCTTAGAAACAAACAAACTAAAGTTACTTGTGTTTTCCTTTATGAGAAGTAGATGAGAGAGAAGCGAATAGTACCAACCTCAGTCTTTCGCTTGGCTCCTTGCTTGTTTCCTCTCTCCTCTGACAGATCTTTGCCACTCCTTCCCTGCTTGTCCCGCTTCAAAGAGTACCTATAAAGTCAAAGAAGCATAATACCATCAAAGCACAGAGATCTACAATCATAAACAATATAGGACCAGATATATATTGACCACACAAATGCATATATCAACTCAAACATACAAGAATGTGGAAGAAAAATTAAATATCTTTATTGATAGAAAGAGTAGAAGAGAGGATTACAACCCATTGATCTGACCCAGCGTCATCATCCCAGCATGAAAGCCCTTCTTCACCTCATGAAAAGCTTAGATCACCCAACACTATGATGTTCCACAAAGAAACCAACAGCACTTCCTTACAAAATACAAGATTCCAGCCTCTGGATCTCTGGGATGAGGGATCCATATATAGATGTTTGCAGGTGGGTGAGTCAGCTTCTGGGATTTTGATTAGTGTCATTTCTCTGATAGTTCTCAATTCCACTTAGATATTTCATGATCTCTGACTCATCCTTGGGCGAATTCAAAAAGGCAAGTGTCATAGGAGAAGTTTCTGGAAGTTTCCATGATCATCCACCTTGCAAATTGTCTCTGCCATTTGTCTACTCTCGCTCATCACACCCTACAGAAGTGTTTTCCAATATGCATCACACTTTTTACATGTGGCATGTGAGATGCATCATACCCTTAGCACTGAGCAGTCTGTATGGTCTAGTTTTGACCAGTTATGAGCAATTTGTCATGGAGAACTTCTGGGAGATGATGTAATCAGCTGACCTTACTCCTTTAGGGTATGAAGCAACACTTTTAGGGACTTATAAGCCCTTGGTTTATGGACATATGTGATTGGGGTTCCAGTGCCCAAATATGTCTATAACATGGCTCTTTGAGGACAGCGGGGGTCCCTTTGAGAAAGTGACTAACTTTGGATCGTCGAGGAAAATCCTTAATGTAGTGATATTCCTCAGAAATGAGGAAGGGATACTTAGGTTTCGGTTATGATGAATCACCAACAGACGTTTTTGGAGGGCCCTGTTTTAGGGCATCGGCTTTACCCTTGCCTTTGCCTTTCTTCTTTCCTTTTGAGGATTTGCCTGCTACAGTAGACTGGACAGCATGGACCTCGGAGGTTTTACTAGGGCCGGGTGGTTTCTAGGATGAACTATTAGGAACAAAATTTGAGACCAACTTTTGTTTGGAAGAAGATTTAGCAGGGGTCTGTGACACTGAACCAATAACTCCATCAATGGGAGGTACAACTAGTGATTTTGATGTTGCGGGATCGGATGATGGTCGTGGAGCATTGAGTAATAACTCGTACAAAGTGCCAGATTGAGAGTAAACTAGATCCAAGTACTGGACACGAGTGATGGCCTGCTCTTCAGGGACGCATCCACCCATAGATATACCGTGAGAAGTTGGGGCCATGAATGATTTGTTGAACCATTCAGTGGGAAATGGATCAGCAATCTTGAATTTGATCAGGTGGCGTCTACATCTCCATTCATGGACGTGATCAGAGATGTGCATCATAGTATCTTGCTTAAGTTATGTGAGCAAATAGGTGTCAGTTTCATAGCGAACTGGAAAATAAAAATGCGTGAGGAAAGCCATGGCTAAAGAGTTAAAGGCATGTTAAGTACTTCGAGGTAGCTCGATGTACCACTTCACTTCAGCACCCATGAGGGTTCGTTGGAAAAGACGAAGACAAATGGAATCGTCCACATACGAGCTTGATGAGCACCAGAGGTGATATGTCATCACATGGGCTTGAGGATCTTCTTTAGCTTTCCCATCGAACTTTGGACAATCACTTGGTATCTTGGATGGCATCAGATGCCAGTACGGCAAATGAAGGATCAGATCATTCGTAAGGCAAGATACATCTAGAAACTTGAGTGTAGCAAAGAATGGCAATTGGGTGTTAAAACGCATGGGAGGTCAATAGGCAGGTCCATATGGAAGAGGCCATCCCTGCTGGTAAGGATTTTGGCCCCACAGTGGGGCATTTTGGCCATATGATATTTGAGGCTACCCCCATTACGGATTTCCTTGACCATAATTTGGATTTTGATCTTAAATACCTTGGAACTATCCAACCATAGGTTGCTGATAAGAAACATACGAGTTAAAAGGTTGTTGATATTGTTGACCTTGGACATATGGATATGGGACTTGTTATCCTTGAACATACGGGTGATGAACCTATTGTCCTTGAACAAGAGGGTTTTGGACCTGCTGCCCTTGGGCATAAGGTTGATAAACTTATTGCCCTTAGACATAGGGATTGTGCACCTGATGCTCTTGACCAGTGGGATTCTGAACCTATTGACCTAGGACATGAGGATTTTGAGCATGTTGTTGCATGACTTGACCTTGACCCTGCCCTCGCAAGGGTTGACCCTGTTGATATGTATGCAAGAGTTGTTGCTGCCTTGGTTGGTTTTGTTGTTGCAAGGGTTGACCTTGCGGTTGCAAAATTTGTCCCTAGGGCTGCAGAGGTTGGCCCTACAAGGACATGGGTTGAGATGTATATGGATCACATTGCATCTACTGCTGCATGGTTTGCTACAACTATTGAAATGGTTGACCTTGCAGTTGTTACAGTTGACCTTGCTGCGAGATCATTTGGCCTTATAGTTGCACCTTGCTACAACAATGTTTGCCCTTATAGTAACAAAGGTTGCCCTTATTGTTGTAGAGGTTGTCCTTACTACTACAAGGGTACTTGAACAGTGCTCGGGAAATTTCCGAACTGAATCTGGCCATATCCAGGTTAGATGTACTAACCAGATTGGAGGGTGTAAGGTTTATTAACCATTCCTTGGGAACCATATGGAACATAAGGATTTTGGTATTCGAAATAAGCCCCATAAGGCTGCTAATACTGAACATTGCTTGATCTAGATGGACCAACGATATTTTGAACCTATTGGTACTGGACATTGCTTGTTCCAGTAGGATCAGCAGGGTTATGAATAATAGCAAAAGAAGGTCTGCTTACACCAAGCATGTGAGCTTGTGAGCCACTCACATTAGTGGCACCTAACACCATAGAAACATTCAGGTTCTTCACCCCAGGTGGTGACACAGCTTGGCCACTGACTAGAGGGACAGAGGAACTGACAGAGACACTCTTTGAAACTGCTAGTTGTGCCTAAATGGTAACCGGGATAGACGATACAAGGGTATTCGGGACAGTGGGTTTCACCAGGACTAAGGTAACAGCCTGTTGGGAAGTTGTGTTTGCAACGAACATACCTGAAGTAGGCATGGCACCTTATGCCCAAACAAGGTTATGGTAAAGTGATGAGGCACTAGGTGTACCTGAAACCAACTGTGCCAAAGACACATAGTTGGGTGGAAAACTGGCAGGAATACCCCCCTAAATAGGGGAAACCCTTGGGAGGAAAAGGATACTCTTCCCCCTCAATAGTGTGTGGAGTAGAAACTTCGAACTCATCCAAAGAGGTGATTAGAGCATCGCCTTTGGGTTCCATGTCTAAAAACAAATGACAACGAATGGTCGAAGAAGTACGAGGGGATAGTTCCAAAGGAACACCTGGCTGCTCATACGAAATGTAAGGACATTGCAGCGATATTACAACAGGGTCAAACAGAGGATTCAGAGGGTAGATAACCATTCCCATCTGATCGTCGATGGGTGGCGAGTTCTCTGGAGTTTGAACAGGATTTTCCGGAGATTCTGAGCCAAGATCAGCAGATGACCCAATATCAAAAGTAGGCGGAGGATGATATGACAAAAGTTGAATGCTCAGAACAATTCTGAGTTCAACACCTTGGTTCTAGAATGACTCTGGTAATTCAAGAAACAACTCCTCAAACAATCTTTCAGACAGAGGAGAGGAAGAGGAACCGGGTGAACCAGATGGTTCAGCCATGATGACCTTGTATTAGTCGACAGAAAAATTAACTTCAAGGCTTTGAAATGTTATTTTAAGGAAACTCATGATTTGGTCTCAAAAAAGACTAAAAAGGTGTTTTTGGATCGTGGGCATTCAATTATTAAGACTAATAAAATATAATACCTCCCAACGAACTGACAAGTACGAGCAGGCAATCTCCCCAAATGTTGTGTTCGGTGTATCACGTTTGCAAGGCAGCTGACTCAACTTCCCAAGGATAAAAGGATTGCAGCCTACAGGGGTCTCCCATTATATACTCGATGGTACGGGGAATACAAATCCGTACTAGCACTGTCTAATGCTGAAGCTAACAATAGCGAACAGGTTTAAAGACGCTGGAACACGTCTCTAGCCTAGACCTTCTAGATATGATCGTTAATGTCAAATGTGCCTTAGGTTAATTGAATTCATTTTAAAGTTTATCTTCAGTTATGTTTCAGTTTTCAGGTCTTAGTGATGTGACTCGAAAAACCTTAAATGCAACTAAATGAGACAAGACCATTTTAATTCGATGAAATTCCTACACTAGAGAGGGTAGAAACGACTTAATCAAATGAAAACAATTAAGCAACTGAAAACGAAATGATCTTTCACTACCTTAATTTTTCAAAAAATAAACTAATGAAAAATGCATTTTAACTCCTAATTTCCTGACAAGCACTTATCTATTAGCCCTTTCAAAAGAAAAAACGTTCTCTTCCTTTTCCAAATGCCAATGTAATTCTAGTCTTTTAATGATGCAAGCTATCATAGCACAATGATGTAACAAGCTAGAATTTCATACTTTTTCCATGAAACAACGAAACAAAATTTTCACATATAATTCTTCAGTGAAAAATTTCTCGAGACAATAAGCTCTTCAAGCAGATGAACACATGAAAAGAGAAACTCAATCAGACTAACGAAACACTGACTTTACCAACCACAAGATAAGCAATGTGATCCACGCCGAAAAAGAAACATTTAGACAAGCAAATGAAAACTTTTCAAACTTTTGTAAAAGAGGTCAAAGTCGTAAAAGGACCAAAAACGAAATGTAGGGAGTAAGTACACCTACAACCTAACTTACTGAGCTCAAAAACTGCTGAATGGACAACAAACTAGATGCCTTAGTGTCCCTGACCACTCAATGACTCAATCAATCAAGCAGAAAGATGATAATTCAACAAGCAAACACAACCAAATGAAAAGAAACTTTCTAGTCAGGGAGAAAATGGTCCAAAAGGCTTACAGGGTCAAAATCACAAGAGAAAAACACACTGGCCAAGATTGGGTTCAGGCCCTAATCTTCACTTACAGGCATTGGTGCGACTACCTAACTGACAACAAGCGTCAGACGCTGGGTGGCATCACTATTTCCCAATAACTCGCGCTAATCGATGTGACTATTAGCGAATTAAGCACACTGATCAAGGGAGCTAAGGGAAAAAAAAAATAAAATAGGGACCAGATATGCTACTATGAATTTAAGACTCATGCCAGTAAGTAGGAGAAAAGAAACAAAATCAAAGGGAAAAAGTGGAACTAGAAAAGTTCTCATGAAATCATGAAATCCAAGACAAACAAAAGGATTGGGATCCCAAACGGAGTCGCCAATTTGTGGTGAAGTAAAATTATAAGTGCGGACACAAACAAATTCCTCTATCTTGATAATGGGTCTAGCTACAACAAATACATTCTATTGAAGATTTCCTTATATTAGAACCAATTAAGAGGGCCTACCTCTTAGTCTGTTTATCCCATTTGATGATGTCCTTGCTTGCTCACTCCAGCGCTCTCTCGCTTCCTACTTCAAACACCTGAAACAAGTAAACAACAGCAAACAACAACTGTGATAATAGACAAATTGTAATTCAACCTACTTAACAAGCCAAGAAACATTAAGCCATGAATATGTAAGATGACAAATCATGTAGGAAATCAATTGATAGTTTCATATATTAATATCAAAGAGAGATTACAACCATTATCTTAACGTTGCAGTCCTCCTCTAACAAGACCAGGTTCGCACACACTTCTGCTAGCATCCCATGATGGCCTCAATCCACAATAGTTCTAAGGATCTTCCCTTTAGGATTCACTCCAAACCAAATCACACTTATCCCTCACACATCTAGATAGCTACAACTAGTAATAGCTTGTTGTCTACTCCAAACCAAAATAGCACTAGCACACCAACATTAACACTAGCTTGTGCTTGGGAAGAAGGGAGGTTTATATAGGATGAATGGATGGGAGATGGATCCTCTTCTCATGGGAGAAGGGCTTATCCCTTGAGGTAGCTCCATCATCATAGGGGAAAGGAGACCAAATTGACATCCTCGACCCCATCCAGCCAAAACATTTACCAGACTTCCATTACGAAGCTTCTAGAGTTGGAAGCTTCGACTCCTAATTTAAAAAACATTCCATAACAGGACCGGCGCGACTGGAACACAGCTCAGTCACTCCTGTCGACATTAGGGATAGTGCTAATCTCTGCACATCAGTGCAGGGGAGACAAAGGCCATTAGTGTCAGTCTTGTAAACTGCGCAAAACAGAAGCTTCAGGGGAAATGGTGCAAAAGGGAATTGATCTGCTCATGAAGATGGACACAACGAGAGTTTCTTCATAAAGGAAAAGCATGTGGGGTTCACTGTAGAGGTCCTCCAAGATCAAGGAATGGGGAGTACAAGGACAGTGACAAAATGTTGTGTAACAAGCAGGTGATTAGCTCTAAGAAGCTGACAAGGAAAATGACGTCAGCATGACATGGAAGTACGAAGGACGCGTGGAAGTCAGATTCAAAAATTTTGGGTGACCTAATGGGAAAAATTTGTGTAACATGTGTCATCACTAGGATGGCACCACATGTAGATGATGACACTAACATGACATCATCTTAGAGGTCAGTATATCGAAGGATGTATACCTCGTAACTCCTGTGAAAATGACATTTTGAAAAAGTTCTGATGAAAGGGGCTCTGATGTTGAGTGGTGCTTGGTCGTAGGGACCCAAAAGAACCAAGGGGCCAGATCATGGTCAAGCTTGCAAGTTCTATGGAGCATATCAAGGATGGAGATATCATAACTCCACTATAAAATCATATTTGAAAAATTTACGATGCCTAGGGAGCTTCTATGTTGAGTAGTGTTTGGTCGTGGAGCTCAGAAAAACAAAAGGCGGAGAGAAAATACACTAAGAGATAGGCCCCTGATGGGATTCTAAAGGCCTTAGCTCCTAATCTCTAATTCTTCAATCATGGAACTAGATCCTTTGGAAAAAATATGATAAGGGTCTAAGCAAAAAGGGGCTAGACTCAAATTGGAATAGTATAATATTGCAACATCTCTTTAATAAAAGTTACAAGATATGAGGGCTCTAATACTAAAATACAAAGAGTATGGAGGATGAATGGGTTTCCAACTAAGTAAATGCGTACATAAGGTTGGTGTTGCAGGAGTAATGGTGACTGTAGAGATCACTGGGTCAAGGTGAGGAGGACCACGATTTGCAGAGAAGAGAGTCAGGACTCTCTTGTGCTAAAAAGTAAGCCATCCCTAATATTTGGTGCATGCTACAGGGGATTAAATGAAGAACAAAACTATTAGTTCAGATAGGCCATGTTTTTGTACATTTTTATCTTTGTCCAATGTGACTGAGAATTAATTATCAGTATGGAGATCACCCAGATGCCCATCCCCCATGGTTAATGAGGCAGAAATGTGACTAGATCATCAACCCACCATGAACCCATATAATGGAGCCTAAGTCCATCTTTGGAAATTAGAGGAATAAAAAATGGAGATATTTTGTTGTGACAATAATGACTCCTCATGTTTTTCATGTTTTGTAAATATTTTAGTTTAAGAAGGAATCAAAATATGTTAGATAATCATTAGGACAACTAGGTCATTTGCATGCTCAACAGATGAGTAGTTCAGATAGTTATAGCATTTAAGATATTTTGTAACCTTTTGTTTGGAATATATTCCTATAAAAGGGAAGAGGAGCTCAGTAGTAAGGGTTTGATTTTCTCTTTTTAGAGGTTGTAATTTTTTTGCAAATTTCACAAGTTTTTGCATGTGACATGTATTTCATTCTTGAACATTAATGAAGAAGTTTATGGTGATTCCAAGAATTGGGATATGCAGTATGTGTTCTACATCTAAGTTTCATTTCATATATATTTTTTATTCTTCAGAAATTGTGTAATTGTAGCTACTGGATTCACTCTTAAGTCACAGATTAGCTAATGTTATGTGATAGAAGATGGTCCCTGTGAGATTGTAGATTTATATATGTTATGTAGTAGCAGACGGTACCTATGAGATTGCAGATTTACCTATGTTATGATATAACAGATAGTACCTGTGAGATATTGAGTTTAAAGCCTTAAAACGCACTCCATAATTTATGCCCTTCTTTTCCTTTATCTTCTCATGATTCTACCTGAGATTTATTGCATAGGATTATGTGTCTATCCATCCCTCCACACAAGGTTCCTTCCTTTTATTTCTCCTTTCCATTTTTACTGTAATGACCAATCGAGTTGCATTCTCTGTGTGTAGGCCACCAAACCTAAACATTTACTCTTGGGAATGATATATTATTTCTGTGTATATTGAATCTTCCTCTAGGAAGGGTAAGTAAGCCAAAATTTAAATCATTTTACATTTATCTCTTGAGTAGCACTGATTCATCTTCAAGAGAGACTAAGATGTCCTAGGCACTAACCTCTCCCTAACCCTGGGTTTGTCTCTAGGAGCTACAATAGGTATGACAGAATGGGTTGAGCAAAAAGTATATGCATTTCGGATAAGGAGGATTTTGGTAACCAAGATAAACATACCCAAACTATGCAATTCCTAGATAACCTTGAAAAGGTTGAAATGGTTGTGTTTGAATCTGTGGGCCTTGATAAGGCATTTGTGAAATAGAAGTTTGACCAACATGAATTTGAGGAATACTTTCGAAATGTTTCCCAGAGGGATTTTGCATCATCCCTACATTGGATTGATTGGTTGATCCCTGGGTCATGCCATATACAGGTTAACTTACTTGCGTTTGAGGAATATACTGACCAAGTTGTGGAGTAATTTGCAATGTAGCCTAAAGAGGCTAGGTAGGTGAGCTATTTAAGAGATCCCAAATACTAGTGGAATAGGTTGTGTTTAATGTGAATCCTAGACAGGTCGAATTTTTTAGATAAAACTTGGGCAGGTTGAGGCATCAATTGAGTAGGTTGACAAGTAGGAACCTGAGGTGTGACCAAGGCAAGTTGAAAAATTGAAAGTTGGTTCAAAACCAAACTAGGTTGAATAGGAAATGCAGGATTCCTAGGATTGGAAACCATTCTCAGAAATGGAGGACTTGGATAGGAGGGAACACCAGCTTGCAAAATTTGATCAAGAGATGGAGACATGGCAATTACAGGTTTCCTTATAAAGGAGAATATGGAGGTAACTTCCCCCTAGGAGGAGGGTAACCAATATAGGATGGAGTAGACTATTGTAGATGTCCCAATCCACTAGTAAATGAACCATATTGTTGCTCCAAATAATGTTGGGGCGCAACAGGTTGAGTAGGTTGTGAGGTGTTCATCAAAGAGGTCCAACCTTCTGTTGGAAATAATACTGAGAGGGGGGGGTGAATCAGTATTATCAAATTCTTTTCAATATGCCTTCCTTAATTTAATCTTTAGATATTGATCATTAACTTGTATGTCAGT